>WKFP01000195.1:0-23699 GCA_011057875.1 Pterocles orientalis
AAAAAAAAAAAAAAAAAAGAACAGCATCAGAGATCAGTACTATCAAAGGTCCTTTATTGCAGGTGCTTTTAATAGCCATCTCTTCCCAGGACACTTACACAAAATTCATATTAATCTAACATATGTGTGTTCCTAATGACAAGCATTAATTTTCTCCTGGCTTTTCTCTTTGTTAGTTCCCTGCTCCTGGTGCAGTGGGGGTTGGCTAAGAGGCCAATTAATATTCAATCACCCAAAGTCCCACAATTGCTGCATGTGACAGTCTGTAACAACATGGTTTTCAAAGAAAAATCTCTGTTAACTTCAGAGCAACAATGCCACAGGTCACTCGGGAGACCAGGTTAGTGCAATACACTAGAGGCTTTCAGAAAATTTACAAACTTAGCTAGATATTTCCCCTAAGAAAAGACAACTGAGTGCACACTTACACATGATGCATTAGAAATGAAATTAATTCATCGATGTTGGCACCAGCACAAAAGACTGGAACATTGTAGGTTAACCTCTGCAGCAACTGAATACTCTGTGGAAATAAAAAACTATTCACATATCTTTCCTACAGCATCTCAGCTGAAGAGTGTTACAAGTTACAAACGCTGAAACTGAAAGGATAAATATGACACCACAAGTGAATTAACTTACAGACTCTGTAATGTTAATATTAACAATTACAGAAGCTGCTGCAAGCACATTAAGGAATGTCCTGCCACGCCGGTGTACTTAGCAAAAGCCCAAACAGATGAATACAGCATTACTTTGACAGAGGAGTTACCTTTTTAGCCCATCCAACTGTCCCCTTTGCCTCATCAGCAAGTCCTCCATTCTGACAGGGAGAAAGGGGCTTTGTGCTATTGAAAGATCTAGAAGTTTCACCAAAATCCCAAAAGTGCTTTGCAAAAAGTATGGTAACAGGAAAACAGGTTGGCTATAAAGACTGCCCACAGATACAACGGTAGTAAAGCCTTTCATACAGGCTTCTTTCAGCACACACCTGAGCTAATATGAAATTCACACACACCAACATGACAAAAATCACAGCATAAGACAGCAGATGAAACAAAATCTCACCATATAAATAACTGGTAAAAGAACTTAAAGGTCTTATAACTGTATCTGCTTGGTGACTACAAAATCTCTCCCACTGACTAGCAAGTCAGCTGAATCCCTAAGTCTTACGGTACATCCAGTGTTTGAGAAACAGACAAACTGTGAGAAAAGTTATCTTTAATGGATGCTTGGCTCATTTGCCACAGATCAAGGGCAACAGAACTTCCAGCAAATTAATTTTCCATTTTCCCTGTCCAGAAAAGAGATGTGACCATAGGTAGCCAGCAAGTACTTGCTGAAAGCTTAGAGCCACATACAAGAAAGCCTGTGCATAGTTAAAAAAAACTAACTGCCCAACTTTACTGTTCAATGCACAGAAAGGAGAGGTAAAAATTGCTGAAGTCAGAGTGTGAGCTACCATGTGTTTATAAAACAAACAAACAAAAAATCAGTAATGTCTGGACTTGGCTCCTAAAGAAAGCTTCCATTAGCACAGCCCCTTTGCATTCACTGGCAGATAGCACTGACCGGAGGGAGGGAGGCAACATGCCCTGCATACCTTCCATGAGAACTGGCAGCCACAGCTTTCCTTTCATTCCTTCACAATTTCCTGTCAAAGTATTGATAAGACAAAACAACCTCCAGGCTTTTTTTAGGAACATGAGGAGAAATAACTAAGTATCTCAATGTAAAAATAACCTTACAAGCTCTCAAGCAACAATTTCTTGAAATAATTTCAAACCCAGGGTTTTTTTGTTTGGTTGTTGGTTTTGGTTTTGTTTTAAAATTGAAGCAGTTGAGAAGCACAAGCAAGATTAAAGAGAGAATACAGAGAATTCTATGCACTGTTAAAATCCTGTCATATTAGCCTTATACAGCAAATAAAATACACAGATAAGATCAATTTTCCTTCAACACATTACTTCAGACAGAGCTTTTCAGAGTTATTATATGCATACAGTATAACATATACTATGTAACACTAGCCAAGTATTATTAACCATTAGTTCCTGTTACCTGTAATAAGACTGGGTCACTAAGATTAGTAGAACTTCGATGAACCACTCCTGCTAGCACGTTGGTCAGATTGTAGGTATCCTGAAGAGCATCTCTAGTCTCATTGTCTAAAGCTAGAATTCAAGAATTATTAACGAAAAACCCTAATAGCAAAAACAACTGTTGTGTTAGCTACCAATCTAAGCAGAAACCAAAGTCTTTGACTATTTTTTCACATATATTTCACAAATAACTACAAAGAAATCACAGCTCCTATGCACTTGCATCTTTACCTTACTTATGAACTTACAGTTGATTGGAAGACTAATACTTTCTCTTAAGATGCTTGGACACCGAAGGAATGGCCCACCTCCTACCCACCTGCTATGGTGGGCAAGTCGACTAGAACTGATACCTTGATAGGGTTATCTAGCAAGAGTTAAATAAAAAAAAGGGCAGTTCCACTTAGTCTTGGAAAAGCTATAGCAAACACAGGTGACAGCTTAAGCAACAGATCAGTTCAAGGACTAATTCTTAAAGTTTTCCAGACCCAACAGCTTGGAAAAGATAATCAAGAACCCCAGCAACAAATCTAATTTTACAGTAACTGTTTCAAAGGCCTCAAAGGAAGTTCAAAGAGGCTAAAAACTCCAAGAATCAGAGAAGATAAACAAGGACTCATCCTAAAGGACTCAAATCTTGAACAACTGCTCATACATGATGAGAAACTGAGCAGTGAAGGGATAATTTTTCCCTGTCTATATAACCTACATATGTAGGTTATGGTGAGCACCAAGCGCCCTAGACAATGAACTCCAACTTCTGTGAAATGGGAAAAAAAAAAAAAAGCATCTCAAGAAACAAGTAAGAGGCAGTAGAACCTATCTTGTAATTGGGAAACTTGATGCAAACAGGCCCAGGCCATTAGAGGGCACAAACTGCCACCCAGCAAACACTCCAATATGAGAGGTAAACTGAGGTGACGACATGGCTTCTCCCTATCCTTGCATCCCCTAGGCAGGTTTCTTCACTTCATTCAAAAAGTTAGACTTTTCAAGCTCCAAAAATCAAGGGTAAAAGAATAATTCCTCACCCTCACCATTTCACAGTGATGACTTCAAATCTGCTTCTCACAGTGATTTAACACCTTATCTGGCCTTGCATGTACAGTCAGGTGGCTCAGCCAAGCTCTCCACTGCAATGAAAAGCACTTCCTCTTTTACAGCTTACACTTTTTCCAAGAAGTTCATCACCCGTGCCACAAGAATCAGCACCTGACTCGTCTTCCCTTTCCAAACCAAAGACAAAAAGTTCAGGTGCAAACCTTACCTAGCTGTGCTAGCAAAGTAACCACAGACAAGGTTAGAGATGGGTTTATGTTAGTGTCCTCAAGGAGTTCTACTAGGCAACTGAGACATTCACTTGGTAGAATCTGGTTTGAAGCAAATAATCGTGTAAGCTTCAGTCCAGAGATAACCTGGAGGTGAAGGGAGAAAAACAGCCTCATTACTCCACTGCAACAAAGCATTTAACACAAAAGTCAAAGCTTAGGGTTCTATTAAATACATTTTGCCCTGTTTCACAAACCAAGAATGGAAGTGCTGCTCTAACAGAACATTTGTATTCACATTTGCTGAAAAAAAAAAAAAAGTTCTGAAGAAAAATCTGGCTCTCATTCCTGTGAATGCATTCCCTTTACTCTTGGCAAGTAACAAGTTCACGTTCATTGTGATCATTTATAACATCCTGCGGCTTCTTTTGTTTGGTTGCTGACAGCATCCATAGTAACAGCAGTCTTTAATCTCATAGCTGTAGCAGAGCAACAGTTTGTATTCTTCATACATTGAACAGAATTAATACCGGGTCACTCTTCCTACAAATGTTTAAGCACAGATAAAAGATAGGGTTCATTTTTTTTTGAAAGAACAACCAAATGATTGCTCAACACAAACATTTACAAATCAGCCTTCAGGGCAGCCCAACAGCCAGCTTTCTAAAGAAGTGAACAGGAACCCAAAGGTGCCACTGTTCAGGAAGGATAAGCAGTTACACAGAGAGCTCTTTTGGGAGTACTCTGTGCTTGAGATAAAAAAAAAAAGAAAAAAAAAAAGGAACCCCAGTTTAGGAAAGCCTGTCTAACAAGATGCTGGAAATGATATGCCTGCACATCAATACAGGTAGGCACAAGTTAGATGTGCATAATGGCGAACACAACCTTGGTTTTGCATATCCCCTGTATACATCTTTACAACGGATACAGAGAAGAAAGCTAAGCTGAATACTGTTATATCAAAGTCTTAAAAACAAAAAAAAAAAACAACCCTGTATTTCGAAAAGGTACCTTGCAGATTAAGCAATATAGTTAATGTGTCAATCTCTCATCACAGCAAGTGCGGTCACCACAAGGGCTGTACACAAGGCTCTACCGGGAGATCAGGGAAATGGACAGGCCAACCCCTGAGCAGCAAACACCTCTTACTACCTGTTGCATGAAACTGGCAAACTCCAGGCACAAGAAGACCAGTTCATCATTCAAATACATTTTAAAGTTGTGGAAATAAACGATCCTTGTAGGTCACAATTCAGGGGATATGATAAAAAAGGTCTATCATAAGGCAGGTTTCATGCTTGGTCTAAATGCATATATAAACCTACTGCACGCGTCTGTAAGGGCACACAAACACCACAGAGCACTATAACAGAGGATACAGGAACCGTCCACAAATATCGATCCACACGGAAACGTTTCTGCTCTCCGCCGGCGGCCCTCGGCCACCAGCTCCCCCGAAAATCTCTCACGGGGCCAGCTTCCCACCTCCGCCCGAGGAGACACGGGGGAGGCCGCGGCACCGGCCGGGTCAGCGCCAAGAGCCCGCGCTGAGGCCGCCCAGGGCGACGGCGGCGGAGAGGAGCCACCCATGACCTCCAGACGGAAGGAACAGCGCGGCCACCCCGCAAAGCCAGCCGCGCGGCCTCCCGCCCCCCCTCTACCGTGACTCGGGGCTCAGCACCAGCGCCGCGCTCACCTCCAGACTGCGCTGCAGGAGCGCCGCGTTGGGCGGCGTCCTGGCGGCCCGGTACTGCGTGGCTGCCAAGAGCAGGGATTTCATGCACGCCGAAGCGTCCATATCGCCTCAGCTACCCCCTCACAAGGCAGGCAAACAAAACCCACTCGTATCTCCCGCTGCCGCCACCATCTTGACCGCAGCGTCCACTCAGGCGCAGCACCCGCCTACTCCGTGGGGCATGACGGGAGCGGCCCCTTCCGCCATCTTGCTTTAAGGGGTAGGGAAGCGGATGGGAGCTCCGGCGCGGTGTGGCTGGGCGGCCGCCTATAGCAGCGTCTAGGGGCTGGGGGAGCTGCTGCTTTACCCACTGAAGAGAAAGTGTGTGGAAATCTGGGGTATGCAACTGCTAAGAGGAGGTGTACGCGGATGGGGCGTACTGAGTCTTCCAGCCGCCCGCCTCTGGAAGGCAGCCTCAGGCTTGGAGCTGCTCCAGGCTTACCCCCTGCGTCCACTTCTCCTTGCGACTGCTGCTACCGCCACCGCCTTTCTGGTCCCCGTCAGCCTTTGGTGCGGGGTTGAGGCCGGGCAGCAGGCAGGCGCCCCCCGCTCCTCCCTGTGGCTTCCCGTGGGAAGGGGAGGCAGGAGGGCACAAAGGCTCCCGGCTGAAGGCACGGGGAGGTGGAGAAGCAAAGGTGGTCGTGCTGTGCTAGCTCGGCTGGGCCCGGGGCGGTGGGGAGAGGCAAAAGAAGCCCCTTACGGCATGCGCGGGTTCGCCGGGACGGGGTGCCCGGCGGCAGGAAGGGGCGGTGGGGATCGAACTCTGTGCCTTCAGCGCAAGCATCCCGCCGCCGGGCCGCTGCGCTCCCCACCAACGAGGACCCGCACAGCGCCCCCTATAGGCCTCACACCACCCGTCCGCCCGCACCCACCCCCTGACACCCCACGTACCCACCTCCCACCACAACGCCACCCCCACACCCACCGCCTCACACCCCACTCTCCTGCTCGCACACAAACCGCACCCTCACCCTCCCCGCGCGCTCCACGGTCTCGGCCCTCGCCTCCATTTCTCACCCTCCACGCACCACCAAGCCCCACACCAACCCCAGCTGCCCCCTACCTCCACCTCCACCCACGCACCACCCGCACGCACCCTCGCCTTCCTCCACGCTTCCCTCACCGCTGCTTTCCCCCGCAGAGCTCGGCCTCTGCTGACATAGCGCAACACCTCCTGCTGCCGATGCCTCCCAGCCCGGGGCCTCGCAGCCTCCCCTCAGTGACCCCAGGGGCCCGCGCCCACCCTGGAGAGACCCCGCGATGCACAAGGGCGCGTGGCAACAGTTACTCTTCCTTCAGGTGCCTGAGCTGGCCCCTTCCCACTGGGGCACCTCCAGCTCAGGTTGACGCCTCGTTCTGATGCCTTGTGAGCGCTCAGGTGCAAGGTGACTTGAGCCCTCACTGCTCAGCCCACACATGGACACGCACACACGCAGACCGCTGGTTGGGGTGTTAGAATATAGCTGCTGGTGTGTGAAGCTTTTGAACATACTTTCTGGAAACTCATGCCCAGAATATTTTACAATATATGGGGCCTGCAAAAGAATTGTAGGAATATGTATGTTAACCTCTTTTCCTTATATTGTTAATGGAAACAATATATTTCTGTAAAGCACAGCTGAATGTTGTAAATTATTTTCTTTTCATTCTCGTTTCTTTCTTCCTCCTTTAAATTTTTGATCCTATGCGCAGGCTGTGCTTCACCTGTGTGCCTCTGAGGTAACACCTGAGAAGTGACTGGAACGAGAGCTTGGACGCACCGCCAGATCTAGATACAGCATCTGGAGCTGCATCCACCATGTCATTGTAAATCCGACTCCAAAGCACGTCTGCCTGCAGTGCAGTGCTTTAACCTGAGCAACTGGCAGGTGAAAAGTACCATAGCCCCAGCCCCTTATCCTGCTCAGCTGTGAGTAATAGTCTGTTCAGCCATCAGGAATCCTGCGGTCTGGGTCATGAGGCCCAGCTTGGGATTCCTTGTCACTTGGCCTTTTCCTAAAGTTGAACATCAGTGTGACTGACCGAGCACATGTGGGACTACTGGGTCTCTCATTTCAGAAAAACTGTAGTGTTGTGTTCTGTTAAAGCCCAGGCTGCTAGAGTTGGGATGTCTCAGCAGAGCAGCTGCTCAGTCTGAGACATGTGATGATAACCAACCATCGGGCAGGCTGCTGAATTCAGCAAATAAAGAGACAGAGAAGTGTACACGCTTCTACAGAGCAAGGAAGAGTTGCTTTTTTCTCTACAATAGTACCATTTGTCATGGACAGCTCGTTCTTTTCAATTCATGATTTTGGGACACATATGTTAGTATTTTTGGTAATGGCAGAATTAATTAGTATTCTTATTTTTTGTCTCCTTCATTCTAGAAGTACCAGTTGAGCCTGGTACCAAAACTGTAAGTGCTGTTAAATTCATAATGAAGTCCAAAGCACTGAAAGATCTGAAAGTCCTTTAACAAATAGCCATGTGAAAGAAACATAATGGAAAGAAATCTAACTAGTATTACCCATTAAAATACATAAATTGTGAAAGATCTTAAACACACAACCAATATAAACGTGTTCCTCAAGATCACAAACGGAGAGGGAGTTTGTACTAGAAACTGGGACATATGTTCCAGTCCTGGTTTTGGCTGCTAGTTGCAGGTCACCTTCAGAAATAAAGTATATATTAAATATTTAAAATTAGGGATAATTAAGATTCTAGTAAATTCGTACATTAAAAGAATAACAAACCTCATGCACATTATAATACAGAGCTAATGGCAATAGCAAATGACATGCAGTAAGCATTTTCATGTGTACAGTACCTATTAAAAAAGGATGTATTCATACCGACATGCATGTAGAATTGGCACTCCTCTTGTAATCTACCAAAACCATTCATCAATATTAACAGTATTTCAAACCATTTTCATGTTGTTGGTTAACTATTTATGGTGTGGATTAACACACCTTTTTTGTTTTAATTTAGAGTAGTCCAAACTACAGCATAATACTAGTATTCCTTGACATAGCTGAAATACTATCCACTTATCCAATAAAGAGGTAACATGAATCATGCACAAAATAACAAGAGTTTAGAGGTCTAACAGTATAGAGGTTTTTAAGCAGTACATGATGCCAATAGAATTTTTGTCATATATGGTTTTTATTAACACATATCAGTTCTGCTATAAACTACTGCTTTATCCACATCCATTTTTTGTGTTTATATTGCTGCTTTCTAACAGGTTGTTCATTTTAGCAGTAGACATCTTTGCTGACTAAAAAACCAAAATATATATACATGCACACAGATACCCTTCCTCCCATGTGAATGTGTATGTATGCATGCGTCTGTTATAAGGATTAATTATTTTATTGCTGAACAAAAATATATAGTTGCTTGTGTTGGATCTACTGTGAGAAAATAGTGCTGCTCTGTCAGTCAGCAAAAGGAGGAGACTAATTCCAGAGGTACAGATTCACAGCAGAGAACGCCCAGCTGGAAGCTCTCCCTAGCTGATCAGTTGTGTTGTGGCACATCTTGAAATGGCAGCTTCCCAAAGTGTCATGTTGCAGATCATTCAGGGTAAGACAGTGATGTACTCACTGTTATCAATTTCTGTAAATAAATAAATAAATAAATAAATAAAAGATATTGTCATTGCAAATGGGTCCTCTGGAAGCCCATGGTGAGCAGGACGGCCTGTGGCTGTGTTGCTGGGCGGGTGTCAACAACTCAGTGTGGTTTATCGGTATCCTGCTATTGCAGGGCCAACGTTCAGACCCTGTGTCCCATGGACTGGGTCCTCCAGGAGCCCATATGGAGGCGAAGTCTGCATTGTCTTTTCTGAGCCAGCAAGCTCTGTTATTAAACACTTGTATCCATGTGAGACCCCTTCTTTCTGAGGAACAGCCGAATGTTGGGAATCATCCATACTTAGCAAATGAGATCAATAGCTGAGATGGATAGATAGATAGCTGTAACTATAGTGTAACAGACCCTTTGTTCTCTAAATAAACACCCAATAGAAAAGCTCTCCTCCCAGCTAAGGGAGAAAAGCCTGAAAACACCCTCTCTTGTCAGAATTAGTATGGTTTTTGAGAATCCAGGGAAAAGCCGGAAATTGAACGCTTGGGACTTAGTCTCCACTATGGAAACCTGTTGTCTCTTCAAGCAGCCACCCTCAGACAAGCTGTTCCTAGGCTAGAATACAATGTTAGAAAATGTCCAATGGCCAGTATTGTGACCCCAGTCCCTTCAGGTGTTCCACAGGTCGCACGGGAGCACTCAGTCCTGCACAGGCCACAAAGCTAGCTGCCGGTGCAACATGAGGGACCTGGCGAGAAAAGCGTGATGCTGGCTTTAGGAAGAACTGTGGTGTTTTACATGGTGCCTGCATTTCAGAGAGATATCCATCATGACGTTAACCCAAGCTCCTCCTGTGAGCATGTAATAAAGCAGTCTGAGGGGGAAGTTTAGAATACTGTATAGGAGAAATTTAAATTAAAATTGAACAGCAACAATTGCAAAGTAATTTATTTCTTAACGCCTCCATTTTTTATGGACAACCACAAGCATTTTGACAGTAAAATGAAAGGGTTTGTTTTCCTTCCTTTGAGTCCAGTCCAGGACATTGTGCATCTTCTAGAAAAGTTCACGTTGCAGGACCAGACAATAAAATATGTGTTACACTTGATTTTTTCTAAAAAACATATCCATGCTACTGCAGTATTTTCCATCTCCCTGGAGCAGCAGTGACGAGATACCGTACAAAATTTTTAGAGCAAATGTGGCATATCTGCCTTAATGAAACAAGTGATAAGGTAATGTTGGAGACACTGGAAATGCCTCTTTGCTACCATTTCTCTCGGCAAGGTTGTTGCTGTACTGGATCCTAAAAATGGCTTAATGCATGAAGTGGTAGGGAGAGCTCACCCCTTCCTATCCTGTCTGCTTGACGCGGGGAGCTGCCAGAGCTGTTGCGCTGCTGTTGTCTGCAAGAGACCAGCACCTGCTGTATCAACAGGAGGTATGGCTGCAGCACAGAGGGGCTGGCCCGCACGGACACATTTTAGCTAGCATCGGTTGTGAAATATAAATCACAAAGATTGGATACTCCAAGATTTTTTCCTTTATGATAACTATACTTAATGAAAGGATTTCCCTTGCCCATGCATGCTGTCACTGTGGCTCTCATTACACTTAGCCAGAGGGCCTGAAAGAGTTTCAAGGTTATTTTGTAGCCTGTGACCTGATGGATACTGCAGCTGAGCATTGTATAGCAGTAACATGAAGAATGGGTTTCAAAGGTAGCAAGTTACCAATAGTATCTCTATTCATCCTTCCCAAATCAAGGATGTAAAGATGACATGGGACTGTAAAACATGGGTTACCACTTTGTGAAAACCTCCACCCTTATTGTATAAGGGTATATTGTATTATTTGCATAATATTTCTGTCAGGTAGAAACATTGTATCTTGTCTTATACCTGGGACTTGGCGAGCAGCATAGATTAGCAGAAGATCAACCATAGACTGAACTCTCTGGTTCCAAAGCTGTAATCCTGAGCACAAGGCTATATGCTTCTTATTTTCAACATAAAAACTTAAAAAATTAGTCATGTTTTAGTACAAATCACAACAAACTACAAGCTGTCTTGGCTTCACCCCTACCTCCCCTCAGCAGCTCAAAAAAACCCCACCTGTCTCAGATTTTAGTATAAAAATAGCTTTCAACCTGGACAATGAAAGTAAAGAACAGACTCAACTCCCAGGGAAGTGCAAGGGCCTGGCAGCTTGGCAGAACCACACTGGGTAAAACTCAGCCTTCCCTAGCCCAGGAGCATCAACCCCCATGAAGAAGTGAGCTGTGGGCAACATGCTTCGCTTTCTGCACCTCTTGCTATTTTAACTGGCTAATTTGTAGTGGATGAGGGTATGAAACCTGTGAGCTGGGAATAACCATCTTCCAGTGAACGTAAGAGAGAAGGAAGGATGCTGAACTTCTGTCCATGCAAGCTGATCTCAGAGAACAAGCAGCAACTATTCACCGCAAACCTGTCAATGCAGTCGTCTTAAAAAAAAAACACCACAAAAGCAGAGCTAAATTTCTCACCATCATAAATGTTGTCCTTTCCTGACTTGAACCTCTGGCTTCTTTGCAAGGCCTTTTGTTTCTCTACTGGGTAGCGGAGGTTTGTTATTAGTCCTTGATTTGGCTTTTCATACGTGTATATTAGGTCCTTTAATGTTCGGAAGATCATCTCTGGAACACCTTTAGAAGTCTGCAAGCAAGGGAAAATAAAGTTTGTTTGCAACTGCCCTTCACACAGAGTTTCCTAAATGAAAGGATAGGTTGTTTCTTGTTTACCAAAGGGCTGGTTTGTAAACAGATTTGGTTACAGAATATTATACTATCCTTAAAAAACTAGCTATACCTGTTTGGTGGCGTGCTTACAGAAAGCATGGTGTAACCTCCCTCACCATCTTTTTTTTTTTTAAAAATATCAGTTTAAAATATTGTCTCATATGTGTGCTGCAGCAATCCGCTACAGCTGAGTGTCCAAGAGTGACAGCATTACAGACTTTCCTCTGGTCTTAGAGCACAAGTTTACGGGCAACAGATTCAGTTCTCACTTAAAATGTTGGATTTAAACAATAATGTGACAAGCAGAAGCCAAATGTTTCCCAAAATATTAGCATTGTCAAGCAAAGGCCACGTGCAGAGGCAGTGTACATGTCTGAGGATCCACATAAAAGTCCCTGGCACCAGCTTTTACTTTTAGGTAGGAGTTTATTATTTGTCCGGCTTTGTGACTTGCACTGGAGACTCCTGAGGCCGAACATGGAGGAGGGAACTTGTAAGCGGGAGAACAGTGTTCTCACAAACTGCTTTTCAACGTGCAGGGTCATACAGCTGGACTGAACTGCTTCCATGGCACAGCCCTTCGGTGATCTGTACAGAGACTTTGCAATGCTGGTGACTTTCAGGACAGTGAAGCACATTAATCAGCTCTAATCACAGGGGGGGTCCTGCTACCAGTCATTAAAAGTGAATGGGATTTTGGTTTCGCTTCATTTGCTATCTAACAAAGAAACATGTCTTCATTTTCTTTGCTTTTCTGCATCCTTTATCTTGCCTTCAGCCCTGTATGGACTGAGTGCCACTGCCTCTGTGTACTCCGTTCCGTTGTAACAGCCTGTATAGTTCTGTGTTTTGAATTTGTGACTAGAACACCCATGTTTTGGCTGTTGGTGAACAGTGCTTGCACAGCCTTGAGGTTGTCTCTTTTTTGCACTGCTCCCCCAACAAGGAAGCTGGGGAGGGGACACAGCAGGACAGCAGACCTGAACTGACCGAAGGGCTATCCCATCCCATCCCATCCCATCCCATCCCATCCCATCCCATCCCATCCCATCCCATCCATGATGCTGTACCCAGCTATAAAATCTCAGGGAAAGTGGGGATGTTTGTGGTTATGGCATTCATCTTCTCAAGTAACCATTATGAGTGCTGAGGCCCTGCTTTCCAGGAGGTGGCTAAACATCTGCCTCCTGAAGGAAAGTAGTGACTGAACTTTGCTTTGCTTGCGTGCACAACTTTGCTTTTACACTTTTTATGCTTTTTTAACTGTCTTTTATCTTGACCCAGAAGTTGCCTCACTTTTGCTCTTCATGTTCTCTTCCCCTCACCCTGTCCTGCTAAGAGGGGGAAGGAGTGAGCAGCTGTCTCGGTGTTTAGCTGCTGGTCAGGGTCAACCTAGCACACTCTAGAAAGTTCATGGCTGAATCTGGCCCTTAAAAAAGCCCAAACAATCTTCCCTCCACCATCAATATATTATTTTGGTCCATTATTTTAGTAAGCCAAAACAATCTGACTTGAAAATTGGAAGAACAGAACTCTTCTTTCACCTTCTTGGAAAAACTTCATAAGGAAAAATGGTTTTGAAAAACTAAAAGTGTTTGAGTTATTGTCTGCTGATAGGCATGACTGCAAACACCAGCAGAGTGCCTATAGTCCAAAACAGATTATTTTTTGTCAACAAACCACTCTTCTTCATGGGTAATTGTGCCATTTGTACTCAGTCCAAACCACTAATGAGCAAGAAATTACCAGCGTAGGAGAGCTTGGTGTGTCCTTTATGGAGTGACTTCCCCACTCCACTTAAATGCTACTATTTTAGCTATTGGTTGTCCTCTTGGCTGTCCTACTTCAAGCAGAAGAGCAAACCAGCTTTTTAAGTGTCCTCTCACCTTGCCTAGGGGTTTGATTGATGCAGTCTGCTCTTAGCCTTATTTGAGCAATGAGCAGCGTTATCTGGGGTCATCCCTTCAGGTGCCTCACAATCACACAAAATTATAGATGTCTCTTTAAATCAAAAAGATCATTGCAGTAGTCCAAATCCCTACAAGATGATAGGTGCAATGGCAGAGCTTTCAAATAGAAAAAGCTAATTAGAAACAAGGACAAGTAATGAAAGTGACAGATTCTTCTTCAATGCTATAACATATAAATAGTTGAATCAGAAAGCAGATGGTCAACAAATAAGAGTTCCACTTAGGTTATAAGGGAATTCTACAAAAATAATAGCTACTTCTGAGCTCAAATGTAATAATAATACTAAAAAAAATTAAGAACTGAGTAGAGAAGAAAGCAAACTTGGAAATACTTTCTAAGGTAATGTGTTCATGTATATATATATTTTTTTTAATTAAGACAATAATCTTTAGTGCAAACTTTACAGATGAAATGAGAGTCACTCACCTGTATTCTAAAATACCCTTGGTGTTCCCTGAAGATACGGTAAGTGTAGATGAGCTTTTCAAATCTGTAAAAAACATTGTTATATACATTATGCTTTTTATCAACTGTCAGACCACTGCAACTTGCTTAGACTGCTACAGCTGATCTTGACAGCCAGCTTTTGTTTTTGTTTGTTTGCTTGTACTTAAACTGTAATACAATGAAAGACTAAAAACAAAGAAACAAATCTAAATGCCTGATGCTAAATAGCATCAATTTTATATACTTTTATATATATATATATGCATTCACTTTTCCATTTGATTCATACACTGGAGCTTTTCTAAGTAATTCGTTTAATTGTCTGTTAGCCAAAATCAGTCACACATGTCAGGAACCCACATATTACTTTTCATGCCTTGCCAATTCAGACCTACACCCCCATACATTGCTATGCAGATCTGTACCAAACTTATGGCACTCTTTTTTTTGCTTTGCAAACTTAGGCCACATACGGTAAATGTAACTAAGAGTGCTTTGTTCAGTCTGCAGTCATTGCACTTCACTTAGCACAGATCTTGATAAAGAATGTCCAGCTAGCTCACCTCTGCCTCAGCTAGCTGCCCGAGTTTCCCTCCAGCTTCTTAGCTGCATTTCCTGTGCTGAGTTTTGTACTTCTACAGCTCCAATAAAATAGACTGGGTAAGTCAAAGCAGTGAAAATGCTTCAAGTTTATACATCCAGAAAGGTCTGGGTGTCACTGAGAATTTGTATTACCTGTTCTGAGGCAGGAAAACACAAAATAGACCTTGGAATTCCACTGTAGGTGCCATATAAGAGAAGAGTCCTTGTTTCTGTAAGGTGCCTAAGTCCTCGCTCAGCACCAGCAGAATTGATTCATGGCACCAGAAACCACTTTGTGCAGATGTCAGCATGGGATTAAACTGCAAGCAAAGGGCTGGCGCACGTGTCATTGAGATCTGCAGTATCTTAATCAGCAGTGAGGAGGAGGGGAGCTGTGGCCTGGTTAACTCTCAGACCTTACGCTGGGTTGGAGTAATCATCGGACAACCTTTTCACAATGGAAAGACAGTGCTAATATGTACCCCTCCTTCAAAAATGGACCTATAAGGAAGACCTAAATAGCTACAAAGACAAAAGTGATGTGCCATTCTTTCCCAGAAGTCATACTCTAGGAGAAAATGGGCTGGCTTCCAGCTAATTACCACATCCACCAGAGAAGCAATCACCTTGCAAAAGACTGATCTACAGCTGAGAACGAGAGATCCGCCTGGGATATGACACAAGACTGCAATGCTGTATGGAAACAAGCACATTGGCATGGAGTGATGCTCTGAAAGATTGTCTTTGTGAATGTCTGCTATCATATTGATAGAAGTTGGGAAGGATGTAAGGGGAGAGAGAGAGAGAAGGAAAACCATGTTAATCTAAGTAGTGGTAAAGAATTATTCTGTAGAAAACTTGCAGTTCACCTTTTACATGAGATCTGCTGGTATTTCTCTGAAGAAGAGAAAAAGTGAGGAAGTTGCAATGGCATACATAGGAGTGTGAAGTTGCAGAATGTTTTTCATGTAATCTACTTTTCTTGTGAGAGCCCTCAAGTAATTGCAGCACCAAAAACTCATACTGTTCCCCCACACTGCCCCACACAGTAACCCCTTGAGCTGTCTACCTTAATGTATTCCAGATCTGATCAGGTGCCAGGTTACCTCAACCTAGAATATGTTTGATTTGACCGGAGTATATCTGGAGATATACTGGACATATACTCAAGAGCATGCATGATATTAGGTACTTAACAGTGGGCTGAGTATCTGACCCCCACTGCCAAAAGCAGACACTGTGGTGGAAGGAAGAGACACCACATTTTTAACAAAGTGCAAGACTGGAAATGTTTGCAAACAGCTGGTAGCATTAAAGACATGAGAAGTTGTGCAGCAAAACTGAGTGAAACAGAGATAGAAAAGCAAAACAGAAGGGAGACTAGAGTTTGCAAAATGAGGGACTGTTTCATATCTTGAAATATAAAATCACTCTAATCAGGGATTTCAAAGAACTTATGAACTAAACCTAACACAGACCTCTATATAAGAGTAATTTGATTCCACAGACATCCCATCCTCTCATCTATCTTCTCACATGTGATAACTCCCTAAACTTCATTCTGCAGTTGTATCACAAGCGGGCTGTCATATTCTTGGAGAGGTGTTAAGAGAAAATGGTGTCTAGTCACCAGCACCCAGAAGATGACTGCACCAGTCCTACTTCTAAGAAAATTATTCTTCCTTTGAATTTCCCAGGGTTTTAGTTATTTTTAATATCATGCAGGTGTTTGATTGCTCAGGGTACTGATGGCTTTGGGTATCTTTTGTCAACAGAAATAAAAGCTTTATCAAATACCACAATGACATCTATTCAGAAGATGAACTGAAGAACATGATCATGATCAGAAAAGGCAGTAAAGTCGCAAAGATATATACACCACAAATAAGTGTGGAGGGGAGCAGTATCTGAAAACAAGTTCTCTTGACTGCTATGCATGTTCATCAGAAGGATTTCACTTGTAGCTACATAAATTGAGTCGTCAAGAGAGGGAGAATCTTAGGATGAAAACCTAGCTTGGGGTCTTGCACATAAATGAATAGTTACTCTGGAAATAAACTACTCTTTTATGCAAAAAAAGTTACTATGGACTGAGATCAAGATAAGACTTCCAGATAGAACCAAATTTACTTTAATTCAAAGAGCTGCATCACAGGGAT
Source organism: Pterocles orientalis (assembly GCA_011057875.1). Classification (NCBI taxonomy): domain Eukaryota; kingdom Metazoa; phylum Chordata; class Aves; order Pterocliformes; family Pteroclidae; genus Pterocles; species Pterocles orientalis. The sequence continues at coordinate 16,626 of WKFP01000195.1, forward strand.
GCATCTTTTGATTTTTTTCTCCTCGAGATACCTGTGGAAATTCACATGTTCCTGTCTTAAGAGGATTTTATAAATGTGGGTGTTCATTCTTTAAATATAGAAGTGAGAACTGCCCCCCCCAAATTGATAATTTTTGATACTTGTTCTTTACTGATCATCTAAATTTCAAAATGTTACTGCCTGGATATTATTTGACTACTGTAATTTTTACGAAATAAACATGAAACTACCATTAAAATGGAAAATTTTACTACTACATTAACTACTAAATGCTTATCAACAGCTGCATATGGTCCTGGTCTGGGCACAGGGGAGATCCAGTGGCAGAAAAGCAGGGTGAGAGGAGATTTTTTTTGGGAGAATGGCATGTTGAACTATAAGGAGAACAGCACCAGGAGCAGTAGGTCTGGACTGAGGCATGTCAGAGACCTGGGACAGATTTTGATGAAAGTGGCAATGTGCTGTGGAGGAAGGCATATCAGCAGAGCTGTGCACCATGCCCGATTAGAGAAGAGATGCCTTTGAACTGATCATTCTGACTCCCAGATCCTCCATGGGAATGCCCTCCCCTCCGTATCCCAATTGACAGATGATAAAAAAAAAATTGTTTTCTGTAGCAAGTGGATCAGTATCTCTGACATGGATCAGATAGTTTGAGAGGTGTGCATCAGTTTGTGCATCAACTATGTTAGGTGCTAAGCAATGTTTTAAGATGCTATTCTAATCCAAAAGTTGTTTTGAAACAGCACTGGGAGTTTCAGTGTTGATCGCCTCCAGTTTTAGGACAGTTTTCCTCTGCTTAGTCAGTCACTGGCAGACAGTCCAATCTCTGAGGCAATTCTGAGCCAATACACTATTACCATCCCATTTGCTATCTGTGAACAACCCTTGCTTTCACTTCTCCAAGTCAGTATCTGTTGTACCGTTGCTACTACCCCTATCGGCTATTACATTTTTTAATGCATGAGTTAAAGTCAAATGCACTAAGCACTGAAGTTTTTCACCATTTTTAACACTAAAACCCCACAGAGGCTAGCTGGAAGTCACATACTTTTTCTATGCCTGCCCAAAACACTGTCAACACACAAAGTGTGTCTGTGAGCTGTCACAAGGTGGATCTGCTTTGCCCTTGAAAAAAAAAAAAAAAAGAAAGAAAGGGAAAGCAACGGTGTGGCACCAAGCTTAACCTTCATGTCAGCTTGCATCTGCCCACAAAGTATTCTGTAGATGTGCCCTGTTACGCCAGTAACTCAAGTTCATGGCACACACGTAAGCAGCCCTTCACTTGCTCATCTACCTCTACTGCATGAGATCTCAACGGCCGTCTTCCCATGTCAGGGACTAATACTGTCACTCTTCCTCTGTTCCATTTGTCCCTTCCCTCCCATGCTCCCCGCCCTCCCCACACCCCCTACATCGTCTCCCTCCACACCACACTGAAAGCAGTCTCCTGCAGCTTCCTCCCCTAGGGCTCTGTTTGTCCCTCACTTGTCACTTCTCCTTATTCTGTCATTTCACAGACCTCCTTTCTTCTACCCACCAACCGCACAGTAGTCCATTTCACTCTCCCTTTTTCTCCCTTCTCCTTTGATTTGTTTCAAAAGAAATACATTTTTGATTATTGATAAGAACATTTTCTGATATTTTTAATTAATTAGACATGGTCTTTAAAATTTTTTCATATCATACTCAAACATGTCCTCAGAGTGTAAAACCTCGTAGGGACAAACAAAGAAAGAGTCAGAGTTACTAATTTATAAACTTTGAACACAACAGGAACAGATCAGTTGTACATGAAAAGTGTCAAACAGGCTTCTTGAAAGAGAAATAAAAGTGCTATTCCCTTAAGGAAAAGAATGTAATAACATTTTAATTGTAGTAATCAAAGTTAAGGACTAGAAATTTTCTGTGCCCATCTTGCTCATGGACTTGTCACATGAATTTGAACAGGACATTCTAGCCTTCTGTCTCAGCTTATGTTCTTAGATCAGATAAAATGCTTTTGAAGCACAAGGCTAAGCTTGCATGAGATAGAAAGCCTACGAAGAAGGAATTGTTTTGTAACCTACCATGAGACTTTACAGTGTCTCAACAGTGCTTAAATGCTATTTACTCATCATTACAGAGGCAGTAACTTTGAGTGAGGTTCTTACTACATTTTGGCAGGCTAAACTATTTTCTCTGGGCTCCCCTTGTTGTCTGCAGAGAGACATCAGCAACAACAGATTACAGTTCACCTATCCTCTGTTGTATAAAATGTCTTTTGCAAATGCCACCCTCTCACCACTCACTATAAAGGAAGCCTAAGGCAAGCAGCATTACTTGAATACATATACACATCCCCTTGAAGTCTGTTAATATTAGTGAAGAACTATTAGTGTTAGAGAAGATGAATGCTTGTCTTTGGATCTACCTGAAAACTCATTAAAAATTTAGTATTACAGTACTTACAAAACACAGAGACATAAGGCTCCTTCCACGCTTTCACTCTCTCGTATTAAATAGCTACCATTCTTTCCGTTCTTGCTCAGCAGTTCTTCACAAGTTCTTCTTGTTATCTTTCCATGAAAAAATGGGAACTCCATGGACAAAAGAAAACAAGGTCTTTCACCTTTCAAAGCAATTCCAGAAAAAGTCGGAAGCCTGGCATTAAAAAAAGGCCTCTTCCAAATGCAGCTGTCTGCAGACAACTGAAACTGGAGCTGCTAAGTACACACACAAGTTCATCTGTGCTGTTATCAGTGACATGACCACAGTGAAGGTGGTTACCAGTCTGTGCTTACAGCTCATGAGTGTGGTGAAGGCAGGAAATGGGAAATGGTTTGTCTACACTGGTCACAGTCAACATCATGAGGGAAGAGTCTTTTGTCACATCATACCAGCAGACATTTGAGTTGTGTATCACAGTTCTAAGCTATGCATTAGCTAAGTTGATACCTAAGTATAGTTATATTTTTAAGTTAACTTTTATGTCTAAAGTGGCTCAAAGCCCTGCAAATAGGCTTCTTCCTCATAGTATTGAAAAATGCTGCTTGGAGTAATTCCTTTCCTTGATAGGCCAGATTTCCCTTCTAACACAGTTGTTAAGTTGTTTGGGTTTTGTTGTGGTTCTTTTTTCTTTTTTTCTTTTTTTTTTAAACTAGATTTTTAAAATTTTAGTGAGAGTTAGTCAGCAATGTGTAAGAATGAGACTTCTCAAGACAGAATATTCTCTCTCCCCCCCACCCTCCTTCTTATTTTTAAAGTATAGCTATTTCACCAAGAAGTTCTGCAGTCTCTGGGCCATGATTTAGGAAATAAGGCAGGAAGGAGAAGGGGGTCAGACAGTGCCTTTTGCCACCCCTGGGAAGGTGCTGTCAATACAACAAGGACAAGATACAGCCACATGTAGGACTGCTGCTCCCCCATGGAGGAAACACTGCCCAGCTCCACGGAAGATACTCTCCCAGGCATTTCATGTGTTCCCTGCTGGAAGCCAAGGACTAGGCAAGGAACACTGAAACCTGGAGAAGTGGGACATAAGACCCAGGCTGGGCAGTGTTTGTGAGGAAGGGAAATTACAGGGACGATGTAAAGATGTGGGGGAAACAGTGACTGAGATGGCAAGAATTGCAGGAGGGACTGAGTCCTCAAAGAAGGGGAGAAGGATCTGGGACACCTGCAATATAGCCTGGTCTTGCGGTCAAAATGGAGTCCAGACACACAAGTGTTGGCACTGATTTCAGAATGTGCTGTTTGCACATTCATCTTCCAGGTCTGACACCTAGGGCCAACTCTTTCTGAGCCATGAAGTCCTCATAATGTGTCACGATTTCCCTGTTGCCAAGCCATGCTGGTGACCCCCTTGCCCTGAGGCAATGACCCCTGCAATTTCAGTTCAAGATGGTAACATCAGGCACCACTGCTCCTACTTACCTCATTAGTACCAGTGACATTGAACTTGTGTGATGCAATTCCAGGATCCACCTTGCTGATGATTCACACAGAAGACAAGGGAATGCCAGAAGATGACATTTTGATACTTCCTCCTTCTTCTTCACAAATCTTCTCCCATTTTACAAAACTCCAGGAAACTTGTGATGGCAAGTACTTGACAGTTAGGATATGCCAGAGTTATAGCACGCTGCTGGCAAAATCTCAGTTCTCCTCCCTTTATACAAATGAAGTATGATAAAGGATCAAGTGTGATGGTGGCAGTGGTCAATTATACAACTTCATTATTTTTTCTGTGTATCATCTACCTCAGCAAAGCCATAGGTTGGGCTATGTAACAGGAATAAGTCAGGACTGTATAGAGGAGGAAGAAATTATCTGTAGGAACACTTTATCTTTTTTTTGTTCAAAATTAATAGGTGAATTTGAGAAAAGGAAATGAGTGTTTGCGATGTCCTGATCAGCCTCACTTGTGAAGCCATGGAAAGCTCCAGAAAAGACTTGGCAATTCTCTGTTCATGCAGAGGCTTAAACAGAGTTCATCAAAATAAGCTGTAGAATTACAAAACTATTTTAATAGAGAAACAAAGTGTGACGTACAGTGACTGCTGGCATCTTGATGACAGAGTGGGAGAAACATCCTGTGGAAAAACTGAAGTAAATATTGACTGAATACTAGTAAGCAAGGACAGCTATGTTGTACATGCAGCTGTTACTTTCATCTTTCTTACTTTGACAACTTTATACACACAAAAATATTACACTAGCATTTATGTGTTTAACTGCAAGTTAACCATGCATGACACTAAGGGCGTTTCCTTATGGCATCTTAGTTCAGGAATAAAGCAAAAAGTTATTGCTTTGTGTAAAAGAAATTTAGGGAGTTAAAAAAAGATTCCCCTAAAAGAGAAACTTAGAAATGACAAGTCCAAGATGAAGCTAAAGCTGAGGTCTGTACTGCAGTGACCACAGACTACAAATAAAACAAGTCCCCATCCCCAAGGGGATGGGGGGGGGGAATACCCCCAGTTCCCTTGCAACTGTCCTTAAGAGCATGTGGCAAAGGTTCTTCTTGTAATCAAATACACCTGTATTTTCCTATGGGTTAAAACTGTTTCAGGCTCTTGTCTACACATCTTATAAATAAAAGATTTCCATGAGGTGTTGTGAGGTGAATGGCTCTTCCAGAAGCCCAGCTTTGCAAAGGAAGAGCAGCAGTTGTTCAGCACTGCCCTGCTTTGGGCAGGTTCTCTCTCCTCTGCATTGAGAGGAAAGCAGATAGGAAACAACTGCAAATTCCTCTTTCAGGAAGGTAATGACTACATGTTCTTCACAATTTTCCCTAAAGACCTCATTAGCTAGGTGCAGAAACAGAAACCAGTAATTTCAGTAGATCTTGTAGATCTGAATCTAGAAGTTACTTAACGGGAAACAGTAGCCACATGTTGCCCACTGACGGCTTAGTTGTGCTTCTCTGATGACCAAAAAACCTTGAGAAAAAGGAAGTGCTTGAGGAGAAAAGGGGGCTGGGAGTTCTTTTCAGCAGCAGTCACCATCCACAGCCTTGACCACCTTCCTCTTCAGGCAACACCAGAAGTAGCAGGTTCACTCTTGCACAGCCTTTTCCTTTTCCTGCCAATGGCATATGAAGTGTTGGAGGGGGTCCTTAAGTCAGCATACTTCTGTTTCTTCAACACTCTTCAGAAGCTTTCAACTAGCTCTGGAAAAGATATGGTGAAGTTTGAGATGACTCTGAGACCCAGGCAAAGGGCATCAGGCAAGGGGAAACAGAGAGCAGGGTTTGGCTGGAGAAAACATGCCAGTGTCAGGAAGACAAAGCACAGAGAAGAGATTCTGCGTGAGGCAGCAGGAGCAATGACTGGGGCAACTGGGAGAAAGGGAACAAGGAGCAAGACAACAGAGTGACAGGAAGAATACTGAAAAAACATTGGAAGGGAAGAAGAAATGGACCTCAAAAAAAAGGTGAAAAAATGCTTAAGTGGATTTGGGACATAAAGGACAATTTAAATAAAGGGATGTGAATGATAGTGAATTTGTCAGAGATCTTGCAACAATTTCAAGAGGCTCAATGGAATGAGAAACTTTGGAATAGCAATCAGGAGCTACAGTTGAGGGAAGGGCTAATATTGTAGTGGTATAACACCTAAAGATTATCAGAAAATTAATGAAAAATATTAATTTGTGTAATATTTGTAGGACTAAGAAAAGAAGGGGACAAATGGACAAGAGCCTGAGAATGCTGAGAAAGAAGATTTGGAAAGGAAAAACTCAGGTTAAAGGGAGAAAGGAGTTAGCCTGAGATAAAATAATTCAATACACCAAACAGAAGAAGCTTTTAAAGAAAATGAAACAAGGACACCAGAAGGGTTAGACTTGGGAGAAGACCTTTGCATGTGTAAAAGGGGCTTGAATACACACCAAAGATTAGTAGATTTGGTAATAAATAACTGAATGTAGTGAAAGATACTAATTATCGGCCATGATCACTAACACATGTAACCTCCTTCCTTATTTCAAGGTCTATGCAGTTACTGAGCTCACAGAATATCAGAGCAATGGTGCTTACACTGGTGAAAAGGGAAGTCATGCTTGACCAACCTGATAGCCTTTTATGAGGATATTACCAGGTGGATAGATGATGGCAAAGCAGTAGATGTGGTCTATCTCGATTTCAGAAAAGCATTTGACACTGTCTCCCACAGTATCCTTGCGGCTAAACTGAGGAAGTGTGATCTGGATGATCGGGTAGTGAGATGGATTGTGAACCGGCTGGAGAAAAGAAGCCAGAGAGTTGTTGTGAATGGGATGGAGTCTAGTTGGAGGCCTGTATCTAGTGGAGTACCCCAGGGTTCGGTACTGGGACCTGTGCTGTTCAATATATTCATCAACGACTTGGATGAGGGAATAGAGTGCACCCTCAGCAAGTTTGCTGATGATACGAAACTGGGAGGAGTGGCTGACACGCCAGAAGGCTGTGCTTCCATCCAGCGAGACCTAGACCTGTCGCAGATTTGGGCGGGGGAAAATTTAATGCAATTTAACAAGAGCAAGTGTAGAGTCTTGCATCTGGGCAAGAACAACACCAGGTTCCAGTATAAGTTGGGTACTGAGCTGTTGGAG
>WKFP01000202.1:0-5000 GCA_011057875.1 Pterocles orientalis
AGAGTCCAGCGCAGAGCCACGAAGATGATTAAGGGAATGGAGCATCTCCCTTACGAGGAAAGGCTGAGGGAGCTGGGTCTCTTTAGCTTGGAAAAGAGGAGACTGAGGGGTGACCTTATTAATGTTTATAAATATGTGAAGAGTGAGTGTCAGGAGGATGGAGCCAGGCTCTTCTCTGTGACATCCAGTGATAGGACAAGGGGCAATGGATTCAAGCTGGAACATAGGAGGTTCCACTTGAATATGAGAAAAAACTTCTTTGCGGTGAGGGTGACAGAGCACTGGAACAGGCTGCCCAGAGAGGTTGTGGAGTCTCCTTCTCTGGAGACATTCAAAGCCCGCCTGGATGCGTTCCTGTGTGATCTGATCTAGGTGTTCCTGCTCTGGCAGGGGGATTGGACTAGATGATCTTTCGAGGTCCCTTCCAATCCCTAACATTCTGTGATTCTGTGTAATAAAAGGTCGCATGTAAATTTTACCTTTTATCTATGGATTTGTTTGTAAACAGCATTTAACTATGTGTATCAGATGCCTTAGGGAATAGTGGGAAAATTCAAACCATAGTTTCAAAAATCAAGGTTTAGCCAGGATTTTCAAACTGAAGCATGTGAGAAAAATAATTCTCCAGGGTGCTGAGCCCCTTTGTTCAAACAGCTTCTGATCATGTGTAGACAAGATGCACCATGGGATGGTTTGCATGATCCCTATCTATAGATAAGATGACATCATGTGCAATTCCAGCAGTATCACCTGGATCAGCATGTCCGATTAGAAGTGCAACCTTTACCATGAATATTGCTATCGGTTCTTGCCTATTTATTCACCTACTCTGAAAAAGATTTTTTTATGCTAGCGAGTTCAAAATGGCTTATAATCATACAGAGTCGTATAAGTTACTACTACAAAAACTTAGCAGTTCAGCTGATCATGCAATAACTGTTTCCAGTCATACCACAGTTTGCTCTTAATTTTATATATTTTTGCATCAACTGTCCTAATGTAAATGCAACTGCTTAAAAAGATCACTTCTTTCTTTCTCCTGAAATGAAGTATTCTTCCAGAGAGTGAACTCCAGAGCTGCCTCCTGGAATGGAAATTCAGCTTAAGTTATTTTCAGCAATTGTCCTTACATGTATTCTGATAACCGTCGATGGTGCAAATGAGAAAAAAGTGAAATTACTGGAAGTGAACTTCAAGAGGTTAAAACTTTTTTTAAGAAAGTAGCATATAACTTAGGAGATGAGCATAAGGAAAATTGACACTTGACAGACATATGTTTCTCCTGAATACATTTGAATTACTTAAATTTGCTGCTGTTACTGTTGACACGCTAGTTTCCTGGATGGAGCTGCAAAACTAGCAGACTTTACTGTGAACTTTTATTTTTGCAGGTTACCGAAAGTGCTAGTGAAATGTGAGCTAAAACACAAAGTTCTTTCTTGGTCCAAGTGGCATACCATAGAAAGGCTCTCCTGACCCATCTGTTCTTAGGAAACACAAAGTTTGGGGGTATCAGCATTTTTAATCAGATGAGATTAATTCTAAAAATATGTCTGGGTACACAGACATGAGAGGTGAATAAGTATCGTGTCACATTTAGTTGGAAGAGCTGAAATGTCTGTTTTAGCAATAAGGGTTAGATATTACCCATATCAGAGGGGAGACCTTACTTCTGCCCAGGCTTAAACATGTCTGTTGGTGGAGGTGTTAACATTGATCTGATTAGATACGAATGTTGCTCCAACAGCTTGGGCATACATCTGGGCAGAGCCTCAGGGCTCTGGGGCATGGCCGGGGATTTTGTGAGGCAACACACTTCACAGTTTACGATTATGTGTACTAGTCTTTTGTGTTAATGTTACAAGAAAAAATTAAACCTAAAGTTTTGTGCATGTGCAGAATAAATCTCTTTAGAAACAATGTCTCAGGCAAGGACAATACAGTCTGTACAGAGAAAGACTTAAATGTGCGAAAATCTCAAAATCTGTTTTCATTTTGTTACACCTCCTTCATGTGTAATGACTTGTGCACTTCTGTTCTCTTTTTATAAAAACTATGGTCAGTGAAGAAAGGAGTAGAACTAATTCCATATGTTCGGAGGTTCACTGAATATCTCATTCTTTATAAACCATATTATTTACTAACAGCACACTGCTCAGTTCCTATTGAATATAACACATACACTTTATAATCATCTAAGTAACAAAACCATTTAAAAATAACCACAACCAGCTCGTGATCACCACAGAAATGGAAAAAACACGCAGCTACTTGTACTGTTCCCATTGTAAGTAATCACTGCATATAAATTAATGCCATATTTTCATGACAAATAACCACAGAAAGGACCTAACTAAGAACGTTCACTAAAGCGTAACTGGAAGCAGTGCTGCGGTCACCCCAATGACTTCTCTGCTGCAGCTGCTGGTGTCCCTGAAGCTGGTGCAGATCTCACAGCCCCAGGACTACTCAGCGCCTGCAGCTCCAGAGCTACTGGGGAGGCACTGCAGGACAGGTGTCACGAGAGGAGTCAGGAGCAAGGGACATCCTCGTGTGAGGCTACGAGATCCAACAGAGAAGATAACCTGGCCCAGAGTTCTGTTCTTCAGGGGGATACTCACTCTTTCTTTGTCAAAAGAAAATTGTGTGCTTGAGCAAAATAGGTCATGTAAGACACACAGTGTTTCAGGGCTGGAGAAAGCAACTTGATCAATAATTCCAACAGTGTAGGTGGCTGCTTCTCAGACATGCTCTCCATGGGAACTGTGTGTGGCCTTAATGTTTGGTGTGCAGTAGGAGACAGAATTTTCTGTTTTTTCGGTGAAGCATTGTTTGGCTTTTCAGTATTAAGAATTTTTTATTTTCAGATCGTAAAAGCAGGATACATCTGAAGCTAATTTACAATTAAAGCTTCTCTCATTGACAACCTAAATCATGTAGCAAAAGGAGCAAAACTTCCAGGCACAGCAGAGCCCAGAGCCTAATGCAAAAACAAGGAATAAATGTAAGTGCAAATACGTGACATCTCAGAAAAACAAAATGGCTTCCGAGCAACTTCCACTGGGCGTGCCTGCATCCTCCAGCTCCACCATATTGTGCATTCTTTTTCTTCTTAGATTAGTTGTGATATAACAGCACAAGAATTCTTATCTTTTCTGTTACTTTCTCCATTTTATATGATCTGCATTTTTGATGATCTGACTCTGTCCGATTCCTTTTGTTTTTTACTGACCCTGTATGCTTGTTCTGCAGCTTTTTATTCTTCTGTTTTGATCCTTCCCACAGACAGTTTGGCTGATTGTGCTCTTTGGAAACATTTGTGAAAGGAGTGATTTTCAATGTACAATCAGCGAACCCCAGAGAACCCACAAATTGTTTCTAACAGTCCATGAGAGGTAATTTGAAAATCAAGTCTACTGTTGGCAGGGCTAAATGTTCTGTTTAGAGATCGATGCCACCACTCAAAAAAGTGTCTGCAATGTAAATTCTTATTCTAGACTTAAATCTGATTCTCTCCACAAATAGTGATAAATAATTGATTGTACATGCCCCATTCCATGTCATCTCTCCCTTTATGATGGAAGTAAAACTTCTCTCTCTGTTACATATAGTGACAAGACAAGACAGAACTCAAAGTTATTTGTGAATACAGTTTCTGCCATAACTTTTCTCTTTTTGGTACTACTGAGGCAAATAATTGCATTACTCATAAAAAATATTAAATAAAAAAACCATAAATATCCAAAGTTGGGAAGATTGATCAGAAAAGAATTGTTATATTGTACATGAAGAACTTGATGATGTGATGGACTAAATAGAAATGCAAGGTAAGAATTACCTAGAGATAATAGAATTTGTTTTGCTATACTCCAAAACTTGATCAAAATGTAACAGTTCATGGGTCTAAGATCTATCAGTGAAGGAGCAAGAAAAAGGAAAATGTAATATGAGGATGTAACAATATGGAATGTACTTCTGGGAAATAGCAACAGAGAGATCTAGTGTTATTTATGAAGGCTTTGCTTGGGATACTGAGCACAGTAGGCTCAAGAAGGATTAAGTCAAAGAAAGTTCAAGAAGGATTAAGTCCACAGGCCTATTGATCACAGCAATGGAAAAATAGTCTTATGAGACCAGAGGAGTTGGCCCATATCCTTTGGCAAAAGGATTTCTTAGAAGAAATACTAATGTTGGCAGGAAACACAAGCTGGGAGTGGACAGTCACCACTTCAGCTATCACTGATCAGCTGACTACTACCATAGAGAACATGATGCTTCCATGTACCCTGCATCATGCTCACCCACTGGTGTATTGAATCAGGTCTAGTTGGATGTACCTGTTTTCTGGGCAGAGTGATCCATTTTACTGGAGTTGAGCTGACAAAATTATAGGCTTGTATTTACAGCTAAATAGATTGCTTATGTTTGATGTACAGTGATTTGCCTGCTTATCAGAACTGAACACTGCCATATGTAATCCTTTCGTCTCGTAGCTCTGGACTACATACAAATGCTGTTTCATGTTACAAGAACATTAAGTCATGCATTAACAGTAAAAGTTCTGGTACTCAGAACTAACAGAAATAATTTTATAAATATATAGGTATATATGGTACAAAAATGTTTCATTGAACTTCTCAGAAGAGCTGCTAAAGAACACTAGAACTGAAAAAATCTGGGCAATAAAATCCAGATTTTAACTAATAAATAAAAAACAACACCACAGCTTAAGAGAGATTTGTAGTATTTTTGTTTCCCAGCCAGCACTATGTATTGAGATTCAGAGGGAAACTTCTCTTTAGGAAAGTTATCACTCATCTGCTTTGTAAGCAGTTCAGGGCTTTTTCTGCAAAGAGACTGATCCTAGCCATTGTCCCAGGCAAGTTACTGCGTTGTGGGGATGACCTTCTTGATCAAGGACAGCAATCTCTACATAACAACTGCTTTTTAGAGAGTGGGCAGGTGGGATGACAAATCAGACACGCTGCCATGACTGAAAA
>WKFP01000202.1:10000-44019 GCA_011057875.1 Pterocles orientalis
AAAGACTGGCTTAAATTGGCCAATTCATGAAGAAGAGACTCGTTTTGCTGTTCAATTACTTTGTTCTCCTCTTCTATCGTCTTCAGGTTGCTCTCCATTGTGGTAATCTAAAATGGACAAATTTGTGTACAATGTAATATAAGGCAGGCATGTGCTCTTTGAAAGAAGAGATAACAGAAATAACAGGGAAAGGAGAAAAAGGTTTATTCATTCATGCTAAAAAAGGTTTTGCTTGAGTCTGCAATTCTTACCATTGTTAAGGGTTTCTTATTCCTATTTCATGTTGTATGATTTTAACAGCTTGTCTTTTTAATATTGGTAATAATGGATGAACTTGGATTTGAATCCACTGCTTTAGAGCTTTTCTTCTTAAGTTGAAAGGCATTAAGATGGACCTTAGGTCTAAAAGTTCACCCTTGTGGTTAAACACTTCTACTCCTAGAAGCCTACCGTAGGGACATTCCGCAGTAAGTCATGCATTTCTTAAATTTTCTGATATATATACACACACATATATACTGTTAGTTAAACCATGCACAGCTCCTTACTACCAGGGTTTAGCTATTTTTAAGTATAATTTGATTCTATGCAAATTCACAGGGCTGTGTTTGAAAGCTAAAAAAATTGCATGTTATTGCAATGTACGTACAGATTTGGAAAGTTTTTGAGTAAATACAACTTGCAAAACTGAAGGAACTGAAGAAAATTTGCACATAGCCAGGAGAGTGGTCTCCGTGGTATGAATACAGGTGAAGATGACTGAGGGGACGTCCTGCCTGTGTTCCCAGGTGACCAGACACAAGTTAGGTCTGACTTTGCATGGTGCCATGCTTGAGCTAAAAAGCATTGCTGAGAGGCAACTTACCTGAGCTTGTGCAGACCACTGTGCTAATGAAACTACAAGGATTTCAGATGAGCACTGGCTTATGTCCACCCCATTGAGAGCACACACAGAGCTCACTTGGATCTGTCTACACTTTCCTCTGTAGATCTGTCCCTACTTTCCACATGGGATGACAACTGTTAACATCTACAACAATGTGTACAGTGTGCTCTGGTGTGTGTGTAAGTTAAAACATACATTGGCAAGAGGGCAAAAAAAGATGCCAGAGAAGTGGAAAAAATTCCAAAGCTCACAAGGTTTTGATTTCTCAAAACGAGCTTTATCAGTTTCTAGATTGGCATAGACTGTGAACTGTGGGATGAATTGATACAATTGAAATGCTGGTGGGAAGGTTGGAGGTTTGTGCAGTAGTAAAAGGCAGAAGGGGAAAAGGTTCTTAAGTGAATATTAGCTTGACCATGGGTGAGTAAATTTTAGGAAATTGTCACAATCAGATTGTTAGATGTCTCAAGTTTTATTCTGGACCTGGAGGTTCAGTCTGCTTATGGAAATACATTCCACTAGTTGATAGAAGTAACTTTGACAAGTGATGTGGCTACATAAAACAATCTTCAAGTATCTCTTACTTTGACTACAGGTGTTTACATAGCAGTTAATCCAAGCTGTCAGCATTGCCTGGGCTTGGTTTTGTCACAATTAATTGATTCTGAGCTATTTCGACAACATATTGTAGTCGGCAAAATACTTTCTTCAGCTTTGAAACTGGAAACACATCCTCCTCTCTTGTTTTGCTTTCAGCTTGTTTATGTCGGAGAGCAATGCTGCATGCAAATGCAAAACACCTTTCATAGGTGCTTGTTAGAGTCAGCCATAGTCCAATATTTACCCTAAAAGCTTTTTTTTGTATTACAGAACAAAATGAAGAGTCTGATGTCAATGAAGGCCCAGGTCACAGAATCACAGAATCACAGAATGTTAGGGATTGGAAGGGACCTCGAAAGATCATCTAGTCCTGCTGGAGCAGGAACACCTCGATCAGATCACACAGGAATGCATCCAGGCGGGCTTTGAATGTCTCCAGAGAAGGAGACTCCACAACCTCTCTGGGCAGCCTGTTCCAGTGCTCTGTCACCCTCACTGTAAAGAAGTTTTTTCTCATATTCAAGTGGAACCTCCTATGTTCCAGCTTGAACCCATTGCCCCTTGTCCTATCACTGGATGTCACAGAGAAACAGCACGGCATAGTGCTGCTTCCTCACACTAACTTAAGTAGGGGCTGACATTTTATAGATTTTCTATCTAGTTGAGCACTGTTACTTAAATAGATCTGTTTTCATGTGAGATGCTGGCTATCTGCAAAGACAGTAGCAGCTGATCAGCATATCTCACAATTTAATTTAGTATTCAGCTGTAAGTATCTTAAGAGAACGGGCACACTTAATTATTGTATTCAGTTAGCTTAAAGGCTGACATTTCCCTCCCCACATTTTAGCCTAAAACTGATGTTCACTTACATCTATTCTAAAACCAGGATAACCTAGTGCTTGTATGAGACTCACAGTTACTTATAGATTTTTCTTTCCCACTTTCACCCTTATGTGTTTCTGGCCCTCTCGTTACTTTTGGACCTGCATGGTAAATTTTGCCAAATTTACTAGAAGAGCCTAGATTAAAAATACTTCTTCCAAGTATTATGCAACAATGCAGCTGGGTACAGGAGAGCCTTATGAAGGTCCCAACTAAGAAAAAGGCTGCAGTGTGACTTTTTTGCTTCATTAAATAGAAGAGATTCTACATGGAAGGGAAGTTCCTGTTGTAGGAAAAACCTTTGCTGGCACTTACAATCGTATGGGATGCAAATATATATCAATCAAGACGGTTACTACTTCTGGTGTTCACAGAACTCCCACTATTTTCCCATTATGTATTCCCCGCCTTTGAAGTCTTACGGAAATCTAGGTTGCACAGTGATTTTCTAAAGATTTATCAGCAAACATTTTGTTGTGTTCAATGTCATTTTACTGTTTAATAGATGGGTAATGACTACGACGTAACTCTCTATGTGTTGGAAATATAAATTGCTTATCTTCAGGAGACTATATGAGTACAAAACCAAGGTCTCTGAATTGCTGTGAGATTTGACTCAGCTGGGATTGTCTGATAGGCATCATTAGCTAGTTGGGTAAGAACAGGTGAGTATTAGACCAGACAGCCCAAAGACTGTAGAATCTCTAGTGTATTCAGTAAAGAACAGTTTAGACAAACATCTGTTGGGATTGGCTTAGGAAGAGCTGAGGAGTAGGAAAGAAAGAAGACTGGTGGGCAAAATAACCTTTCAAGGTCTCCTGTAACTCTGTTTTCTAGAATCCTATCAATTATTTTAATGACAGTGTGTGTCATTGCCAGTGATTTAACCCTTTAACTAGATCTGCTGCAACAAGGTGTGAAAAGCATCCTTTCAACTTGGTGGTAAAGTCATCAGCTGAGGTTTTTTCACTAAGAATAGGCAATTGTCCCAGGTAGTGCCTAATCTGATTTCTAGTAATATGCAATGGCACTGGTCTGAGGTGTGAAAGCAGGAACTGAGGCCACTGAAGCCTGGCTTCTGTAATAATTTCAGATCCAAAACTGATGTGAAACTTGTAGCTAAATCTTTGACATTCAATATATGTTTTATGCCTGTCATTAAATTTAAAATGCAGAAAGTTATTGACAAGTAGAGCACTTACCTAATGTACGCATGGTGGCCAAACTGCTACACACATTTTAAAGTCTCGGCTAAATCAGTCTATATGTAAATAGCACCCACAGCATATTATTAAGCAAAAGAAAACATAAGGGAGCTTTGGAAGCTGCCAGATTCAAAACTTAGGACTAGATTCTTCCAGAGCAAATACATAAATTTTTTCTGCTATTGATTATTATTTTTGTTTTACATTTTTGCAGATTTTGTCTTCCTTATCCTACCATTATATTTGGTTACATCAGAAATCTGGTAAAACATAAGTCAAATTCTATAAAGCCCAAGTAATGACAACAGAACCCTGAATGCAGTCATGAAATAGAAGTGAGTTTTCAATATCAATTTGGCTAAGGTTTAGAAGTCAAAGAAAAACCAAGCTGAAGAAGCAGATCCTGCCTTCTATTTATGAGTATACAAGAGGAAGAGGACAATGGACCTTCTCTTTTCCACAAGCAGTAGACAAAGAAATAAGAAGGAATGGTTTACTCGGTTTCCATTAAGATCAATCAGATGATTATGACCATAGGACTAAAGGCTGATAAATGGTGACAACTGTGGTAAACCTCGCTGTTGGTGTCTGTGCTCAAATCATGTGAAGAAAAAAGCACCAGAAGCTATGTTGGACACTGGAAAATGCCAGAGAAAGAATTCAAATAATTTCCTTCCTTTGCTTTTTCCATCCAGTTTTAGGACTGCTGAAAAATGAGGTTTTAAATAATAGTCTAACCTTAGTTTTATCTTTTTTTTTTTTCCAACAGTTTTTTGTGGAACCTAAAAAGAATAAAACTGGATCTGTGGAACCGCTACCTGCTGCCAAGGGCTGCACTTAGTGTACCATATGATGGAGTGAATTGTAACAGGTGCTCACTTCCCTGTCTAAATTGCCTCTGTAAGTCAGACCTGGCAAAAGCCATGTTGTTCATCTGGACTCCTTCACCTTGTAACTCACGTTAATGACCATGATCGCACCTAATATTTTAACTCCTATTAGAAAGGCATAGCCTTATCAAGGCAAAGTACAAAGCTGACCACAACACGTCATACTTTTGCCATTTTTTAAAATAATGTATTTTGCTAAGCCTTTTTTGTCTATTTTTTTATCGTGGTAACTGATTTGGAAATTGCATAATGGATATTGTTTTCTGATTTTATAAATGGCAAATCACAGACAGAAATCATAATATGTAAGAAACATAAAAGAGAACAATATATTTCCTATATTTCTTTTAATCAGTCATGTGGAAAAAGCAGCTGAATTTAGGGCTTCATAAAACTGTTACCTGAGTTCTGAGTTTAATCATATCAGCTTCCATCTGGGAATTGGATTCATTTAGTTCTTTGATTTCTTCATCTAACTGTTTAATTTCTTCATCATTTTCTATACCTATGTGATACAAAAATAAAAGGGATGTTAAAATCATTAAGCTTTAAATAATAGTTCAGTGAATTCATTATTTCCATATTTGAAAATGAATTAATTTCAAGTAAAAGTATTAAAGTAAAAAAAAAAGACGCATTCTTCAAACTTTTCTTTTGAAGTTAAAACAATGTATTTTCCACTACTTTTCTTTTTAATATTGCAGTAATTTTTCATCGAGTGTTGAAAATGCCCAGAGGATCAATAAGACACACCTTTTTCTTTATATGTCCTGATTTTAAAACTGTAAGAAACACACCTGCAGCAACAAATTCATCTTCACTGTCATATATAACTTATTTGGAAGACTGTGTCCACTTACAGATCTTCTGAAGGAAAAGAAAATATCTTAACATGCTAATCTCTTCATATTATAGCATAGTTAAAATCATTTGTAACTAATTCAGAAGACTTTTTTCCCAATACAGTGAAATTTTTTGATGCTCTAGTATATATTGTTATTCTGCTGTTGCTTTTAATAATTTCATGGTTCAGAAGGGTGTTATTAAATAATGATATATAGGATAATTTGCAAAATGAAAGTGATTTCTGAGTTTCTATAGCATAAACATTTAGAGACCAGAATTTTAAAGGCACCTACATCTTTAAGGATTCAGACAGGAATAAACTGTAAAGGTTTTATTTATTTATTCTTTTAATTATTATAACAAGGCATAAAATAGTTCTGGGAAGAGATAGACCTGTTTTCATTCAAGTCAAAGTCTTAACTCCTAAAGCTGGAGAAAGTGGTGTTCCCACTGTCTTGTTCTGCGTGGCAGATAGAGTCTTCAATACTTCCCAGGATACAGAGAAAATTACATCCAGCTCTTCCACTCCCCATTTACTAGCTACTGAACAAAGGCAACCAAGACTTTCTCCAGCTGTGCTGGCAATGTGGGTTGTGATGGCTCCTGCACTGTGTTGACAAAACACTTTCTATAAATGCTTTGTGGCTCTCAAACACAGTCAAAACCAACAGTTAAGAGGGCACTATCTTTAGACATTCGCAGTCACAGACTAAGTGACTGCGTGAAGTTTTCCCAAGAAAACTCAGGACTTGGGCACCTCCCAGACAAGACTGTTGTGCATTACTTATTTGAACTGAAGCACCTACATTTTTATTTAATTGCACTTCAACTGTCAGGGTACTATCCTGACTTTCATCCAAGGTACTTTCATCACCTCAAGGTTCTCAGGGAAGATTGCAGATTATTGGAGATGAAATGGCACAAGGCCATCTACACCTGCCAGAGGTTACAGAGCCACAGCTCCAAATGAATTCAAGGGAGCGCATGAGGACTTGACACCTCTGGAAATCAATTATTTTTCTCTTCTGAATCCTGCAACAATGTAAGACCAACTATCTACCTTAGTGAATGAGATATGAACCAAAAAAATTATAGTGGTATATTTTACTTTGAAATATTTTAGCATTTTAGATTTATGTATACATAACTCACTCCATGGCTGGCTCAGATTTCCACAGCATAAAGCCCAGTTTCACTTCTACTGACAGCAAATTCATTATTTACACAAAGGGGATTTACACAGGTAGGAAAAAAAGCCCATTGATTAATGATAACTTTAGCTTACAAAGAAGTAATATTTAAAAAGGTAATTATTAAAAATTTACCATTACTGGCGCGCTGCTTTATTGTTAGCATTTGTTCTCCAGATAGCTTTGCTTTCTTCATTGCTGAAGTGGCTCTGGGGCATCCTGATAAACTGAACAGTAAGGAGCCTGTTAATTTTGATAGGGCATTGAAAATAAATCGTAATTCAAAACCATAAAAAAAAGAGCATCAGAGACAAAGTTTATCTTCACTGCCTGGCACTGAAAGAGTGTGTTAGTCTGAAAAAAAAAAAAGTACTTAGTGATTTCCTGGTTTTATTTTTTCTTCCCAATTCTTTTTTGTATAGACAGCTAATATAAAAGTCAGGTATATCTTGCAAAACTATGAACCTGGGAACAACAGTCCATTTTTCTAAAGACACAACACTCTTATTAAAAAGTGTTATTTTGAAAAGTTACTATGTCAATACTCCCCATTTGAATTTACATGTCCCTGCTCTGAACTTCCACCCTTTTTAATTCGTATGTTCAAACTTGGAACTGAATGCTGAGAGAAGAGGACACGAGTTACCTCTAACATCCAAATGACTACCTTATAAACTGTGATTTTCTTTGTGAATATCACCTACCAAGATGCCTAAATTGCCCTTTTCTGTAAAAGGCAGTAACTACGTGTTACCTTTTGGCTGAAGCCTTAGAAAAGTCATTCCCACAAAAACAACCTTGCTTTGATGTGGGATATATCTCTCTTATAATGTATTTTTGTTGCACATATGGATGTAGACTCAGTTATCTCTTGTCTCTCATGTTGCATATTAAGCTTTTTAATTACAATGTAGAGAATAGTTTTATAGCAAATGCAGTCTCAGCATGTTTTATTGAAAAATAAAATTAATTATCAGATAGTGCTCACTATTTTATAAATAATTGTATACACCAAACTGCCCCCTTTTGCAAAAGTCACATCTTTAATGTAGTTGCACCACCACAGGCAAGAGAAAACACATATTCAATTTAATTTAACAATAGAAAACTATAGTCTTACTCTGAGCAAGCTTCAGCAGTGAAGGGAATTTGGAAACTCAGTAAACAGTTCCCTATTGCTTCAACATTTGAAGTTTCATAGCCACTGAAACTGAGTAATGTCACATACTTCTCATTGCATACAGTCACATCCATATTTCCTCTTCAGATCCAAAGGAAGACATTTTTTTTGTTATGATTTTTAATTGGGCAAATTAAATTCAAAGGTAATCTCTCTGTAATGTGAAACAAGTTTCTAAGGAATCTGGCACCTTTGATAAAAAACATTTATTTCAGTAAAGACCTAACTTCCTACTAAATAAAGTCCTCTAATTTAAGTATGTTTAATTATTAAAAATGTTTCTCTGAAAAGCCTGGACTGCTATTGTCAAATGCAGCCATCTAAAAAGGAAACTTTTCCCAGGAAAACATCTAAAAAAATTTCCTCTTCTCAGTAAAAGGTGTAAAGGTATAAAGTTAACCAAAAAGCTTGACTTGAGATCCCAGTGAGATTGGGAGTGGCGTGACAGTTCTAGAAGACTGAGGGGCAGAAGGAGATAGAAGACAAAAAGGATTAGGTATGATTTTATTTTTCTCAAATATCTTGAGATTTTATTTGTCTTTTTTGTCTGGCAAACAAAAGAGTGCAAATGAAAGCCATTTCAATGCTCTAAGAGTTAAGCAAAATATGCTTTAAACATCTCAAAAATCAAAAAAGACCAAGAGAAACATGCTAGCTAGAAGTTTTGGTTTTGGTAAGGATACTTATCCTGACATCAAGTTGAAAGCCTTTACAGTTGAGGCTTGTCATAGATTTTTTTTACAAGTGGAATTAGTGTATAATCCTGTTTTGGTTTATTTTTTTATATTTTAACAAACCTTACCTTGACTTTTACAGAAACATGGAATTCTGCAACTTGTTCATTCCAGCAAAGAACTAGTAACATTAATCACAGTTATCATCATCTCACTTGCTACTGCCATTATTCTCATACACATGAGAAATCATGCAAAAGAAAATATAAATACAGTTGAGTATACTTTCCATAATAAAAAACGAATAAGGCTTTCTAACATCACTGCTGGGGGTTCTGCTGTAATAAATACAGTATAAATGTACTGAGCCATCATTTATCTCTGTCAGACTGTGGATGCCACAGGGCTTGAAACTACAGCATTTTGGTAGGGCTGTGAGAAGCACCAATACCCAACTCCTGCCTCCCTCTGAGTTCCTGATTCAGCAGGAGCTGTGAGCTGCTGCTGCTGCCACAGAGACAAGGTATAACAACCAGCTGCTCATCAGCACATTGGTTCATTGAGATGCAATGTGTCTTGGCTTCCGCTGAATTTCTCCTGTCAGGCTTAATCTCTAATTTGAGAAAGGAAAGTACAGTCTGGCACGTCATCCTGGAAAGCCAGTCTCTGCAAAATACTGTGAAAAATGAACTGTTAGATTAAACTGATCTAGGGTCAGATCCTGCAAACCTCCTGTAAGGCATGTGCTACAATTTGAGAAGGTCTCAATTTTTGCTGGTTGGCTGGAGACTTCTGACATCATAACACATCATTTATACTGGAAACGTGCTTTTGTTGGGCATGGGTGCTAAATGGAGAGGTGCACGGCTGGGACCAAAGGTTTACTTTGCAGGGCATGGCACTGTCCATGCAACAGATGTTTCTACACACTATACAGCTGTCGTACTGACAGGTAGAGGGGTGACTGAGTTTTATGCCATGCAAGTTCAACCTGCATTAATCATGCTTGTTTATACAGGAAGACTTTACAAATGGAGGCATGCAGAGGCAAAATACTAGTAGCTGTATAAACTCAACAAAATAAGGTCCATCCACATGTACAGCTACATCTTACTCTAACTGCCCTGAGGAATCACGACTAGGGGAAACCCCAGTCATCTAGAAGCTATGCATGCAGGAAGAATATACGAACAAATTGGGATAAAGAGTATATGGTGACTTCAAGTTAGAATTGAACACAACGTGAAGAATTAATTTTCTTTCTTGTTTAGGAGTGTGGTTACATGACTGGAACCTATGCCTTGCCATATATTCAGTGGATTTAGAAAATAAGGTTCCAAAATAAAAGGAAAATTAGGTGGGAAAAAAGTTTGAAAGGGGCGTCTGCCTTGTGGTGAGTGCACATTTACCAATAAATTTAGTTTAAAAACAAACAAATGTGGGCTAAAATCCTGAACTCCTTCAAGAATATAATTGAGCTATCTTCAGCGATGCAAACAAGAGAGTCTGTCAGAGGGGAGGATCATCAACCAAGTGGAGCAATTGTCTGGGTGACTGATTTTAGTTATCTGGGTTCCAGCTGTGGTCTGTTAAACACGTTTTTTGCCTCATCAGACAGATGCAGCCTGGTCCCTCTTGAAGCTGAAGGAATTGTACTTGGCCTGTCAAGTGAAGAAAATATTTTCCAAACAGAGAAGTAGGGATGTGGGAAAGAAGGAGAAAAAGGTCAAATAAAATAGAATTTTTATATTTGGTGCATGAAGTGCTGAAGTTTACAAAGAAAGAAAGAACAGGATGTAAAGAAACCAAAGCCTCAACCTGGAGTACCCAAAAAGCATCCTGAGGGCTAACTTTATAAACTCTGTAAGACATTTACAGATTCACTACCACAGTAATTTTGGAAAAAGTTAAGAAAATGAAATACTTTTCCTGTTTATTAAAAATACCATTGTCCATAGACTAGAGAAAGGAACATCTCACAGTCAAGGGACCTCTTTTAACTAGAGATAGATCCAAAACAAGTCCTAGAGGTAAAATCCTTTTAAAATTCAGGGAAATACAGATCACAGTGAAAACTACTGTTTTATTTTGCTAATAGATAAAACCTTACTTTTATGACTAAGCTCCTGAGCTATTTGGTAATATTTGAAGTTCAAGTTAAGAGATCAAACTCAGTGATCAAAGTGGCCCTTTCCGTGGTTTAATATTAAACCCATGAACCACTCATTTTTTCTATGTTGAAGGGTATCAGCTTTAGTGATTTCTTTGTTCCCATGAGTAAATTCTGCTACACACCTTAAAGGATGAAATACTAAATGCACAACTCCTGCAGAGACAAAAGGAACCCTTCCTAGCCCAGCACTCATTTTTATTTACATTCAAGGGTGATTGGCTTTTCCCCAGCTTCTTACTGAGCTGTGAAGTAAGGGGAGTCCAGGAGAGAGGTTTTGCAAACAAGGTAGTTTTGTCTGCATGGAGATTGCTGCAACCCACCAGCGGCACAACCCCCACTGTCTTTGTGCCGTGTTGGAAAAAAATTGTCTGTTCAGCTCAATTTTAGAATTCGTCACTGGAAAAGAATAATTCCAATTAATATGGCCCTTTTTATTTCTTGCTCTCTGGGTAAAGCTTGCTTTTTTCTTTTTTTTGGGGGGGGGGTGGGAGGTATTTACAACTCACACATGATGATGAAGAATTTTCATTCAAATTTTCAATCAGGAGGGAAATCTTAAGTTAAATAGACTACAGGCTTGATGGGACATGGAAAGTGACAGCTCCTAATACAAGTTGCTTTCCAAAGCTGCTGAGGAGAGTAGCTGGGATTTTATTCTGTTGAAATAAATCTCTGTATTGCTTCCAGAACTAAGAAAAATTACAACACTACCCAAGTAACAGAATATAAGCTTTTCAACATTATTGTAAAGATATCTGATCATTGTTTCAGAAAGACTTACAAGAAAGAACTACTTCCTTATTTTAGAAAGGAAGGGTTAAAGTAGCTTTGAAATCTGGTCAGTCAAACACCAAATGGACAATATAGAGTGAATGGCCATGATACCCAGAAGATGAGAGGGTTTTGTTTTTTTTTTTTCACTGGAGATTTAGAGGTAGTGTTATAGTTTAATTATGTCTATCCCTTATAAGAGAATAATAAAACAAGCATCAGGTAAGAAAAACAAAACCAGAAATTATGCAGAACTGTAAACATGGCCAAGCTGAGAGAAAAGGTTCTGAGAGCAGACTCAATTTGAAGGGAATCTTCCTGGGGCATAAATATACACCAGAAAAAGGATTAATGAATCTTGAAACACTGGAACTTTAAGAGCACTGACAAAGCTGCTCTTCGTCTGGGCACCGTAGTCCTGTGGCAAATTTACATCATATTTTGTTAATTAAAGTTGCTTAGTCACCAAAGAGGCTCTGTGGGTGGGTTTCTCACAAGTGCAAACAAGCTTTGACCTATGTCATCCCTGAACCAAAGAGGTTTGGGTCTTGCCTAATGATGCAATGACTGTTCAAAAATCTCTCTTTTACTCTTTGGCAAGTGAGGAAGCACTTCAGCACGTTACACAATTTAGATGGCCCTATCACTAGTTATGGGGAAGGAGGGCACAGTTAATGGAGCACCACTGAGTGTCCCAGGAGCTGGGGGCTGGCTACTGCAAAGTTTATCAGCCTCTCTCCTGTCCTGTGACAGCACACAACACGACAGATTACCTGAAGACCAGAGGATTAACTGGTTGGTCAAATACGGCATGTGTCATGAAGGAGAAGACAGGCTGAGACTTCCCTGTGTATACATAGGTTCAGTGTATCTCCAGCTACATACCTCTGATTAATGCTCTTGGACAGCTAAAAATTTCAGGTCATCTATTTAGTGACCAAGCTCAGATCACTCAGGCACTTAAAATGAAGCACTGTTTCTCTAGGCACCTCTATAGACAGCAGGGAGAAAAAAAAAGGTTTCCCACCTGAAATCTAAAAAGCCACTAGCCAGCTCTGCTTTTTTTATGGGCTATGTCTGGAATGAGGACAAAGAAGCTTATAACTAGAGAGCTTCTGCTAACTGCCTGAAATCAAGGAGATGTCACATTGCAAGCATCTGTACAAATTACTGTCTGCTGTTATTTGTCAGGTCTGCTCAGCAAAACTATTTTTCTTGTTTATGTTGTGTAGCCTGCTTTTTCTAATATGAATTTCATATTTTCTCCTTGATTTTTTCAAGGTAAGTAAACTTCTTAAGTCCTTTTAGATTAGCTCTCTGTTAGGAGCCTTCCAGTTTAATAGACTGTACATCTGATTAAAATGCTATTCCATCCTTCTTCCAGCTTGCAATGAAAAGAGCTGACAGAACTACCCACAGTCAAAGGGCCTAACTCTCAACAACCAGGCTCTGCATTTAGTCACTTCTGACTTTTGCCAAATTTTAACTGATCTGACTGTGAAATCTTCCATGGTAAGTGTCTGGCCAGGCTAATTTTTTTTCTGAATGTCATAGGAAAAAAAAAAAAAAAGTCAATTTCTCAGAGTATACTGTATACCATTGCTTTGTCCATATACTTTGTTATGTCCATACTGAGGGGAAAAAAAAGTCCCAATAATTCAATGGGTATCTCTAATTGGAGCAAGACTTGACACTTCATGGGATATAACTCTGAGTTTAGAGACGCATTCTGCTGTCCTCGTGAAAACAAACGTAGATTTGGCAGAGTCATAAGCCTGTGACAGTCACTTGGACATGCCCTGTAGCTGTGGTTGGTGTTTGTCTGCCAGACGCTCCATGTACTTTGTGTGTGTGACAACTGGGAGCACCTCCTCTGCCACCAGCCCCGTTAGGGGCTGCAGGGTCTGGAGCAGAGGGCTGCTTGCTGGTAGCAACACCAGTGAGACCGCCTGTCCTGTTCTTCCAGCGCTCAGGAGAAGCTACCTGAGTGTCAGCTGCCTCAAATGCTGAGTACTGAGAAGCACAGAAGTAAGAAGGACAGAACAAAAGCCACAGGGACAGAGAAGGGAAGAGCATGAGCACAGAAGCAGTAGCAGAGAAGGAGAATGGGAAGAAGTAGGTGTTGAAAAGAAATTTAAAAATACCTCTTTCCCAAGAGTTTATGGGTTGACACAAAATTTGCTAGTCAAAAAATCCTTTGTACTGCAGGATCCATCCCACAGATTTTAGTTTAATATTTTTCTTCTTTTTGTGTATTATTGTTACACTTAATTGCAGTGTTTCTCTCTTTGCCTTCTTGGAGATGTCAGCACATTTGTACGTCTGTCATCTTTTGGTAATGTCACCATGATGACACTTATAATTGTCAGTTGTAATTACTATTAAATGCAGTGAGTTTAGTTAGTTCTTCTATATTCTTAACATCATGTCTTTCTCCTGCTGATTTGCAATGTAGAGTTTGTAGAAAAAAAATAGGAGGTGGGAAACAGCAAAATAAAACAAAGGCAGGGAGAGATCAGGAAGACTAAAAAGAAACAAACATCCTAAACAACTTGAAAAAAACTACCACTGAAAAAGTGAAACAATAAGAATTGAGACTGAATAATGTTGACTCAAATGTGGCACTCTGTCAACTTACTGTAGCAACAAGTAAAACAAAGGACAAGAGTTGACCTGACAAGAAGCCTGGCTAAAAACAGATGCAATCAAATAATTTAATGAGTTGCATATTAAAAGCTTCTTACAAATCTGGAGTTTGACAGTCTTTATGTTTCATATATAGACAAATGTAAGAACCAGAAAAATTTCCTCTCTGCAAACTTTTTACCATTTTCAACATTATCTTCAACTTAGCATGGGAACATCTTTCAAAAGTGCTTTTATAACCTCTGGTTCCCTACAAATATGTATTTGCTGGACACAAATTCCTCTACAAATATGGTATTTTGGAAGTTTAGAGCATTCTGAGAATTCATCTGGCCATTTGGATTCTTTGTGCTTTAAAGGATGCTTGCAATTATTTTTTTGTTGTTTTTACACAAGGTATTTTATCATAACATATCTCATTTTTGCACTGTGGTTCACAGCACTGAACCACGGTGTTACTATGCATCTTCTGATACTTTTAATTTGCATTCATAGTAGTGAATGCTGCATCACACACATGGCTACATATATAGAATCTCTGATCTGATATAACTTTATATTTTCAGTTGTTTAATAAAGCTTCTAAGCTTTCCTCTCTGCATTTATTTGCAAATATCAGAAAACTTTTTTAAATTCAGGTTTTCTTTCAAACAAACTTCCTATCCTTCTAAAAAGCCAACACCTGCTAAGCGTTGCCTCCATCTGAATTCTGGGCACTTTCATTTCTCCATGAACTGAAAGTAGCTGGCATTTAGCATACCAGACAACTTAGTGTAATATAAGTCCTCCTGTCTATATCTATAGGTGTCATACAACACCGTGTCAACACAAAGGTCCAGATTTCAGCTTCAGGACTCTGTGGGACTGATTTTGCTCAAATAACAGAGGTTGCACGCATATGTACAAAATGTAAAAATCAGAATACTCTGAGGCTTTCTCATGCCCTTTGTAACCACATATCTCATTTCTAAAAGAAATTTAGAAAAGTTCATTTGCTGAACTATAGCTAAGTATTTTTATGTTTTTAAATGCCAAAGCTGAGAAATGCTGATGTTGAGAGGATGTGACTTCAGGCAAAAAAAAGATTGAAATCTCTACAATAATTTAGGAGCAAATTTGCAGCCACTAGCACATGTTTGGAGATGCAAAGCACATGGATTATAGAGCTACTGCCCCTTTGGCTCTCTGCATGTGAATACTCACCCTAGATAAACCCTGGGGTGAGCTGCTGTCCTATGGACACAGGCTCAAGCTGCAGCCCTGACCACCAGGAGGTTTTACCATGGGTGGCACTAGCAAACATTTGATGACACAGGTTTTTTAGACAATATCTTTTTCTAGCAAAGCATATTTCATGAGAAAAAGGATCTGCACATGAAAATCTACATCTCCATCCTTCTTTTGACACATATGTCATCTCCCAAATGTTTTGAGTGTTTGGGTGCTCAGAGGTTCTCTGAAGCTCTGTGTGAGTGTTGGTATCTGCCTACTTCTAGCAAGCAGTTGCTGAGGGCAGCTTCTGTCTTCTGTTTTTACTTTTTTTATCTTTTAATCTTTTCCTTATCTGTCTGTTCCTAGTTTTAGCAATGCAGCTGTTCAGCCCAGAGTTGTCACCAGCCTAGGATTTTTGGAGGAAACAACACTGGCAGTGCTCCTTCACCTCAGGATATGCATGTGAGGTGATGGCTCAACTGAGTGCACTGCTGTGATCTTCCTGAAGATGCCATTGACTAGGCATTCCTGTGCATAAAATGCATAGACCATAACAGTCACATGTAAACATTTCTCAAAAACCCCTCACAATTTTTACATTCATTTCTTTAGAAGCGAAAAGGCACTGGATGATGTCTACTACTTCTTCCCAGCACATCTAGGTATTTTGCAAACACAGGGGCATGCCCTTGCTGGTCAAATACAAATCGTATTCTATAAACTTATTTATGGATCTTGGAGTCCCACTGTCCTCAGCAAGGAGCCAGATACACGAAAGAAAAACTCCCCTTCTCTACATTTTCATTTCTATTTAGCATTAGCTTGTAAATGGGGAAAACACTTATTATCTGACCATCTCTTGCATATTATAGCTCTACTAGAGTATGGCTTTGAACTGGTTTTGGCTGGGACAGAGTTAATTTTCTTTATAGTAACTAGTACGGGGCTATGTTTTGGTTTTGTGCTGAAAACAGTGCTGATAACACAGGGAGGTTATTGTTATTGCTGAGCAGTGCTTATACAGAGTCAAGAGCTTCTCTGTTTCTCACACCACCCCACCAGTGAGTAGGCTGGGGGTGCACAAGGAGTTGGGAGGGGACACAGCTGGGACAACTGACCCCAACTGACCAAAGGGATATTCCATACCATATGACATTGGACTCAGCAATAAAAGCTGGGAGAAGAAGGAGGAAGGGAGGACATTCAGAGTTATGGTATTTTTCTTCCCAATTCACTGGTACATGTGATGGAGCCCTGCTCTCCTGGAGATGGCTGAACACCTGCCTGCTGTCGCGAAGTAGTGAATTAATTCCTTGTTTTGCTTTCATGGACAGCTTTTTCTTTACTTAGTAAACTGTCTTTGCCTCAGCCCAGGAGTTTTCTTGCTTTAACCGCTCAGATTCTCTCCCTAATCCTGCTGGGAGGGAGGGAGAAAGCAGCTGTGTGGGGCTGAGCTCCATACTGGGCTTAAACCACGGCAGTTTTCTATAGTAAAGGGAATTTAAAAGCTACATTACTGTGTTAGAAATGGGTGAACACTGAATTAAATAAAGGAGATGGGAGCAAGAATATTGTTTTAGATCTGAAAAAGCATTTCTGAATGTAATTTCCACTGAAGTCAGCACAAGCACACTTCCCCTTCTGTGCTAAGGAGTAGGGTTGCTAAATCCGAGTATATTCTGAGAAAGTCCCCAACTGATAGTTGTATTAGAAGTGACGCCATCCAGAAAAATCTTCTTAAATCAAATATGAGGATGTAAGGGCCTGCTCAAGAACCAAACTGGAAAGCTAGACTATAATAACCAATTTACATTTCATTATAACCTATTTCATTTCCCTCTCTACTGACTCCATGCTTACATGCCTTCCAATTAATTTTCATATTGTTGATAGGTCACGTAATTTCACACTGGCCTCTCCTGTTAGCACAGGCTCCTTTTTGAAGTATGGCACTATTAATCCTATACTTCAGGTCCCTTCTGATAACTCCCTGTTGCCATTCTTTCCTATGCAAAACTCCTTGACAAAATAAAACTATTTATACAAATTTCTGCAGACAGGCATGGCTAACATTAAAAAAAAAAGAAGAAGCCTTTTTTGGTGCCTTTGTTCACAGGGTGGGATTCAAAACTTCCTGAAGTTTGTGACTTTTTCAGTTGACTGCTGTTTTCTACTTCAGAAGTATGTATGTACAAGCATGCATATATTTAAATTACAGACTACGTAATACCAGCTGGAGCAGGTTTTTAACTGAGTACTGATCTACCAGCACTTGGGGATCATCTCAAGGGCCCATTGACATAAGTGGAACTATACCACGTGTACAAAATGCAACAACAGCACTAAGGAATCTTTGCCTCAGAAACCTCCCTCTTTATAAATATATATTTAATTAATGCAACAGTTGGCATAATTTCCACAAGCCAATCTGCCGTTCCAGTTTCCAGTGTATTACAGCTGCTTGGATAACGGCACATTAACAGCAGTCTATGAATGGCAGAATATAAAATCTCAAATAACACATTAAGATCACTACACATGCAATTAATATATTTGCCTAAAGAAGTCTGCTGATAGAAAAATATTTGTATTAGGGAAGAAAAGTGACCTACCAGGAGAGAAGCAAGCTGTACTGCCAAAATTGAACAGTTTTTGACTACTACTTCCCTAGGAGCTTTTACAGACTCAGTTAATGGTAGTAGCCCTGCTTTCTCCCCACACATGCTGAACACAGCTATACCTGCAAAAGGCTGTACGTAAGCCTGGTCTCAGTGTCCTAGCATTGCTTCTCTTCAGAAGCTGGCATTTGAGATTTACGACCATAGCTGTAGAGCAAGTTGTTGTAAGAGGTAGAAGATGAGACCACAGCCTATTAAAATTGATGCACTAAAAGTGGGGGGATATTCCATCATTAGGTAAGGAAATGCATAGTCTTATTTTACCTGGGATTAAACTTCAGATTAGGACACCTAGGTTTAAATATCTGCATGGAAGCTAATTGTCAAAGCTACCACAGAGCTCTGGAGCTCTGGGGCCTACTCATTTAACAGGGCTAGCACCCTTCCAGATCCCCTGTGAAGCACATTCAGCTCTCAGCTGTCATAATCAAAGAATGGGAGTGTCTCACAAGTCTTCAGTAATTTTTGCCAGCCCAGTCTGGTCATCTTGCATGCCTCATCAACACTTCCAATGGCATGAAGTGTCTATTTGTAGGCAGGAGAATCCCACTGCCTGTTGATGAACTCACTGATGTTTAGGGTACAGCTCTGATCAAAGGGAGGCGTCTACTTCACAGGTGAAGTGATCAACTCCACAGGATCCATTGACTCCACTCACTGGAAGAGGAACAAAAGCACCTTGTCCACCTATAGGTAGATTCTTAAAAGTAGGTGAATTGTTCTGAAGCTCAATCCTGAGTGCAGGGTTTGATTCAGTTGTCTGTATACGGGCATGAAATGCCATTTGAGAAGACACATCATTAAGGTTGCTAAATATGACACTGGACCTACCACAGATGTGTCCCTTTCTGAGCAACAACTGGAGGCCACGTAAATTATCCTCTAAGGCATCTAAAATGGCTCCAAGCATTTTCCTTTGTGTGAGCAAATGAACTAAGTGCTTTTAGTAACATCTTAAGGATTCTACAACAATTAATCATATTTTGAAGATGATATGACTTGTTATTGTCATGGCTTATGGAAGCTTCAAGAAGCTTGCTCACAACAGCTTAGAATATCAACACTTTGTTACATCAAGACAATTAAGTCAGGTCAGTCTGCTTCAGTCAGCCTTTTAAAGCAATCTTTCATCTTCTGGTGCTATCCTCTAACAATGGGCCTTTTTGTCCCAGAACTGGTCTTATATGCTAAGTCATATTTAGGTTTCTCCATTGTAAAAAAACAAACAAACAAACAAACAAAAAAACCAAAAACAAAACCTGAGAGAGAGAATTCAAATTTTATTTTAATTTTTAATGAAAACATTCCTATTAAAAAAAATCTCTAGGTACCATTTGCCCCTTAATTTTGAAGAACAGTTAAATTTAGTATTGGTACATTCCTTTCAGATGTTAGTTATTCTTGTTACAAGAATTTTCTCCTTGAAAATGTAAATACTATATAAATACTCCTTGAAAGTGATCTCTCAGCAATTATATTGTACCCTTTCAACCAAAGGCAAAATAACTTCAAAATCTTAATCACAGATTTCTATGAGTTAAATAAATGTTACATCATTATGAAGAAAGGTAAACTGAACTATGAACACTACAGTGGTATTTAACTGAAAGTCAGAAGCTTAAATCCACATGTGGACATCTGCTGCTCCCTACAGTCTATGGGAGCTACAGGCTATGTAATACATTTGATGACTTAGGTAGCACCTCAGGTCATGGACCAGAATCCCTTCAAGACAGGTACCCTAAACCACTGAGCAGAAAACCAGTTCTGAACCTGAACAATAAATAGGAACTATGTGCACAAAATATTGCAGTAAGGGTAGGGTTTTTGAGTTAAGCTATGAAGGGTTGTCAAAGGAAGAATCAAAGGAAATAGTTACAGACAAGAGAAGGAAGAAGAAGTACACTTTTCACCTCTATATCTAGAACTGACTACAAAACAAGATCAGTTGGTTTAGTTAACTAAAAGGTACAGAAGTTCAGTTGAGGTCTGCCTGAAAAAGGGTGACAAATTAGGCACATTGACTTGACATATTTGAAGTAATAGGGTTTTATATTAGTGATTATATAATGAGAAATTTGCTCTGGCATTAGAGTCAGGCTGAGTCTCCCACCCAGAGCTCCAAAAACACCCTTGCTTCCTCATAAGCTAATATTTAAAATGGCAGCAAGATTTATTCCTAAGAGACTGGCCACTTTCTCTTCCTTAGTCTCTTAAAAGCTATGAAAAATGCCGCCACTGAGGTTTATTTTGTTAGTTTATTTTCTGATAAGTTTATGAAAAATTTGGTTTGTATTTCTTTTTTCTAATATTTGTATTCAATCAGTTTTAATTAATCTGCTGTATTCTAAATTTATTATTTTGAGTGAAAATTTTCATTACCAAATGAGTAAAAGTACTTCGTTTTTATGGAACTCGTTCCTTACATTCTTTAGTTTCATGCTTTGATGCTTGGGAAGCAACAATGTGTTTGACATCTCTGTAAATCAGGGCGATTCAGATGTGTATCACAAAGTCTATCCTAAGGTAATTTGTCCAGGGTCACTCAATAAATCAGTAGCAGATTTACAGTTACCGTCATGCATACCTTTTTTCCCTAAAATTTTCTGTGTATTATAGATTCAGATTCAGGCCTCTACCTGCAAGGACTTGAGACAAAAAAAAAAAAAAAATGTGTCTTGATTTCCAGTTATCTACAAAACACATGTAGGAAGATTATTTTTCAATGTAATAATGAAATTCAAAAGGAACAGAGAAATGTCACGACAAAAAGCTGCATTTCAGATCTTGCTAATCTAATTTAAATAATAAGCATAAGTGAAAAACGGAAGTGACAGTTACTCACCTACGATGAGTAAGAAAACTACCACTGACATGTCCTGAGCCATCACATCCTGGGGTTGGACATGACATTCCTTCTGTCTTCACTGACTTCCAAGAGAACTGTGAGCCATTTAGGTACCCATCCTTCTGCCTTTTGGCAGCTAGAGGACAGCCTGATGCACTGCGATGGGATGCATATTTTCCAGTTATATGACCCTGACCATCACAACCAGGAACTGGACATCTGGATAGCAGATAGATGAGATAAACTTTATTGTCTTGCCATCATATACCTGGTAGCCTCTACAACAAAGTCAAAATAAACCCGACATGAAAAGAAAAGAACAATCATGCACTGTGGTCTTAAAAATAGTCAAGATACCCTGTAGTGGGTAAAATTACAAGCAGAACTTTACCAATATGAAAAAAAAATGTTCTTTGATAAACTATAGGGAGGGTAGCCAGTAGACAAAGTCACAGCTGTTGATATTATATAATTGCAACAAAAGGACTGAAATATATATTTGAATTGCAGGTGGTCATTACAGTAAATATCACACTGGAGCTGAAATGTTGGCTAATGAGCTCTGCTCATCAGGGAAATTGCCCATAAAAACTCTATAAGCGTAAAGTCCTACTTAGTGTAATCTGTGGTACATTTTGTTTCTGTGTATGGAATCTAAAAAACACTTGTCTGAAGTAATGAAAATGTTACATATCAACAGTTAGGTACAAATGATCATAGCACCTCATCAGAAATGCTCAGCACCTTTAGCCACTCTCTGAATACGAGAGATTAAAGCAAACTATGTGCTACAGCATAGAGAGATCAAGGAAGGCAGTTCTGTATTCATCTGATGCTTTTCCTTACTTGGGAATTCCCCCATACATTTGCCCTGTATACTTCTAAAGAACAAATAACCATGGTTAGAATCTTAAAGTGAAATGTTTAAAGAAAGTAATGTTTTTCAGTCTGCTGCTATGTAACACATGTCAAAACAAGGCTAGTTACTTCACTGTTTGTCCTACTCTAAAGTATTGCTGCAACTCTCCACCGAGGATCCAGTCCTGAATGGTCTAAGCAGTCACTAAACCCGCTGAGTTCAGTGGTCAGTGGTATGAGAGCACTTTGCAATAGGAAACCAAGACCTACAGGTAGGCATTTGTTCCTCCTGCAAACTGTATAAATAGTCAGATTTGTTGTAGTAATCTCATATTAATACTCAATTTTCTGTTCTCATAACCACTTTATTTAACATGTATGGTTTGTCTATAGTGTGCAAAACATGTTTAAGAGATTTTTTGGGAGAGAAAGATCTAGGTATTTTTTTAATTTAATGTGAAAAACATATGTAAAACTGTTTCTAAATATATCGTTGGCTAGACAAATCAGCATAGATCTTTGATTTGCAGTTCATTGATAGAAATCAATGTGGCCATCTGCTTTTCGATAACTACCACGCAATAACACTTATGCCTTAATGAAAAGCTGAAGATATGTATGACCTTATAAAACACATGAAGGTCCTTTGACAATATTTGTTCTCACCTAATTGGCTCTTGGTCTTCTTTGTCTTCCTTGCTTTGTGCTATCCTGATTCCACTTTTCTTTGCTCGTGGACAGCCTGAAAGACTGAGTGAAAGGAAACATTTAAAAATGCAATTTCTCATTCTTGGGTACAGTTTAGAAGAGGTACTCTTTCTGTCTGTAAAACTGGCAGAATAGGTAATCTCGTTCACTTTCCAAAATCAAAGCTCAGGTGGTTTAAATAAAGAGAGCTGCAGTATGCAACCACAAGAGGGAATCTGAGTATCTCAGTTTGTGATGCAGGACAAGACTGCAGGCATTGTGCAGACCACACACACAGGCAGTCCCCAGGAGCCAGGGTAAGCAGCTCTTACACTCTATGCCTAATAATCCCTCCAGCTGACTCAGCAGCAGCAGAGACAGATTAAAAGGAATAGAAGGCAATGCTTCAGGACTGAGACATTACGTCCTCCGTATGTCTGAGAAGCACAGACAAACAGGCTCAAAAAACAGGAGACTTTGAATCTCTTGGTAAGACTAAAGATTTATCTAGGGAGCACATTCAAAACACTATCAAACCTTCTCAAACATCATGTAAGAATCCTATAAATTGGTTGAATAAAACCGTACATGCAGAGTTCAGAGCTGTACAATGTCTTCCTGAGAAAGAGTTTAAGTGCTCAGAACTCTCCCAGACAAAAAGATTTGACAGAGATGAGGTTATATGTTAGGCTAAGCAATGTTACATTTAATTAGACACTGAGAATGTAGCTTTTAACTACACAAGATGGAGAAAGATATATTTATTCCAAGATTTTATAAGCTCATCTTTCCCTTTCCGTATGAAGAATTCGTTATAGAAAACATTTAGTAGACTTGACAATGACTTTAATAGATATCTAAAGATTTTTTTAAGTAGTTGCTGAGGACACAAACATGTCTATCCAAAAATCATTCTTTGTCCTCTATTTATGTGTTATTTCCATCTTAATATATCGACATTAAAAATGAAATCCGTCAGTATAACACCACCTTCAAAAAGCATCGAGGTGAGAAACAAAGTAGTGTCACTAAGGAAAAATTGCCACAGAAAATGAAAAAAAAATAGAAGGTGAAAATTTTGTTTCAGCATAACAACAGGTTCTTCAGTGTTGTATAGTAGGTCCTGCCTTCAGGAGGAAGACACAGAAACAGTGGTAGGAAAGTTTTCAGTTATTTTGTCCAAGACCAGTGACGAATGGGAGGAACAAGCAGTGAAAAGAATGATGCAATCACAGACAGAATTCTATGTTGGTTAATGAAAAGTAAACATAGAGTTTACATGCTGTGAAGTCATAAGTCAATTAAAGAAGGGGAAGGATGTTAGCCCAAGATATTGGACACAGTGTATTATCTAGCAACTTTTAGTGAGATGGCATGGCTACCTCTATAGTGCTAAACACAAGCGAGCTAGAACCTTTACCCAAGACCAGCAAGCTCACATCCATACAGCTAAATTCTCTGTCTCTGTAAAGCAGGACATCCAGAACCATACTGCTTATAGAGAATGATCTGGACACATGTGGAGCCCCAAATCATGCCTGAGAATTGCCTGGGAGAGCTCCAGTGGCCTAGTGTCAGTAGCATGCCAAGGGACATGATAACGATTTAGTAGTGTCAGTAGCTGTGTTCTGATGCTTGGACCTGTGCTGCCACCTCATTTCATTTTCTAGTTTAAATGCAGCTGACCATTTTTCTTTTTAAAGCAAGCTGCTGTTTATTCAAACTTCCATAGTGCACACCGAAGTACCATAGTTCCCTGTGTACAAACTAAACCTCAAAAAGCCTGTGCCCCTTTAAAACAGCTTTCTTCAAAAATAATAATATCACGACTTGGAAGAAGACAGAGGCAGGAGGAAGAGAGTCTGAGAGATTTAGAATAAGAGGAAGCTTTAGGGCAAGGGGGCAGTTCGAGAACAGGCTGGTTCATTGCCCCAGTACAACCTGGACTACAGAAAGTAAAGGACAGGACAGGAGTTATGGACATCTCTAGCTTATCTGTGAGACTAGTTGTACCCACAGTGTGAAATAATCAGGTTTTACATCCAAAACTAAATAGTTAATAGAAATGCCTCAGAAAGCAATATTTTCTCTAATAGTGTACAGATGGGAATGCTTGTAGATGATGACATTTTCATAACAAAATCTGAATGAAAAATTTCTGCCTTGACTAATGATTTAATGCTTTCTATATATTAAATCAATTTAATCACCTACTTATTGGCATTTTGGTGCATCACCTTTTTGCAATAGATCTTTCTATTCCTGCACTATAGTTTATTAGAAAACTCTTAAGACCTTTCAGGTCCTCTAAACAGACACTTCCAACTGACAGCTTTTGAGGTCATGATTAATTAATTTTTCCTCTGACAGCAGACTCACCAAGAAAACGTATGAGCTTTTAATTTATTTTTTATCCTATAATAACCAAAAACTATTAAAAAGTATATTGCTTCATTTTTATTTCAGTTTAATTCCTTATATAGGAAGATAAAAGGCAAAGGAAATTTAACACTGGTATATGCTGATGTAACTTCTTGCATACATTGAATGGGTATGTAGAAGTGCAGAGAGTTATGGCAGAGTTAAATTTGCCTTCATGTGTGCTTGCTGTTGAGCAGCCATTTTAAATACAAATGATACATAGACATCTTGGCAGCCATTTAGGTCATTCCTTTCCTTCTGAAACTGAAAGGGTCGTAAGGGACGGTATCTAATACAAACAAAAATGCTAACTCAGATGCAAGCAGAGGTAAACACTAATTTTCAGTGTGGGAATTAGAAAGCTTCACTGTGATCGTGCTGTGGGGTCTTTCACACCTAACAGCTCCAGATTTAGGCTACTGGTTTGCTAGCCTTCTAAAGACCATGCATTTTGCCAGGCTCACCACCTCAGAGAATGGCCTCAACAGATACCGTAACCTGGACAGTGTGGGGCTGCTTCCATGTAAATATGACAGGTCTCCTGGAGACATAATTGGCTTTAAGGAAAGAAGACATTACTCCTTCTGTATCAGTGCCCCTGTGCCCACAGGCAGCCAAGGATCTGGGTCTGCCAGAGGCTTTTTGGAAGAGAAACGAAGCAGTTATGTGGTCAGTATACACACGGTGGCATTTCAAAAGGTTGAATGTGTTAAATCCCAATGGACTGGACAAATTCCAGATTGCTTAGTTCTGCTGAATTACTTTTTATGTATTTATGTGTACTGAATATGCTGCAGAATCAAATGAAAACTTGGTCCAGCAATCATCTGCAAAAATACAAGAATGTAAGGATTTACAGATGAAACCAGGTAACATCATCCAGCTCATGGCCTCGTCCTACAGTGGCCAAGAGACAATGCCCAGGGAAAGTTTGAAAAAAATGAGCCAACATGCAGTGATTCTCCCCTGCTAAACTTGCCACCTTTTAGGTTTCTTGTTTGTGACACTTTATGTTCTGCATCTTCCCTGCCCTGCTTGTTTATGGCTAAATAAATGATCATATACACAAACAGCTTCCTACAATAGCAAAGTTGGAGCATAGCTGCACCAAGCATAGCGCTCTAGAGCTGTGAGCTGATAAATCCAGATATAGTTAAATGTAGTTCTAAATTTGACCCTAAATCCCTTTGAAAGTGTGATTTAATCTCCTGAATCATGTAAGTGCTTTTAAAATGTTTACATCTTTTCCTTTATAATGTTATTTGTACTTTTGATGTTCAACTGTACATTACAGACATTGTGATACAGTTCTTGTGATCTTTCATTTTTGCCACATGTAAAGGTATGGCACATGCCCAATGTCTATGTTATTTATGTTTTGACTTTAAACTCTTTGTTGCTTTTACTGGGAATACATTTAAATTGTGAATTGGTGTATTGACTAGTTATAGCCAATTGTAAAACTACAGGGACTTGGTGAAGCAAGCAAATATCCATACTCAACAGTATTCCTATGCATGGGAATAAAGAGCCTTTACTAACAAAAGACAGGTGGGCTACACTATTATTCTTTGATTAAACAGTGAATAGCTATTTACAAAATATGATGCTGCTTCTCTCTACAGATTTATAGTTCTCAGATAGCCACAGGGGTATTGCTAATCACCCAGCATTTGTAACATTACCTCTACAGTACCACAATAATTCATTTTGGGGTTTCCAACAATACCCTAATTAGTAAATTTGACGCTTTCTTTAGCCCTTGATAAGTATCACTGTTATAGTTCAGGCAGTTAAGGTAACAGCTTTCATTCATAAATTTCTCTTTCCATTCTTCTGGCTTGATATAGTTAGGTACAATGTGTTGTGATTTAAAAACAAGCCAAGCTTTATTCTGAAATGTACGACTGGTGTATATTACATGAAAAAGGTACTTTTTCCCTCTGA
This sequence comes from Pterocles orientalis, assembly GCA_011057875.1. Taxonomy (NCBI): domain Eukaryota; kingdom Metazoa; phylum Chordata; class Aves; order Pterocliformes; family Pteroclidae; genus Pterocles; species Pterocles orientalis. Next base: position 36,598 of record WKFP01000202.1, read on the forward strand.
TTAAAGCTGGTAAGACTTCAGCGGGGAAAGGAGGTAAAGAACTGGGTCCAATTTTGCATTTCAAGAAATACAGAGGAAGTCTGGAAGAGATTCACAGGAACAATCAGGAAATACAATTTGTGGGGCAAAAAAAATCAGAAATAGGATTTGAGTCCAGAAAAGGTAAGACTGTGAGAAGAGTTAAGTCACTCAGAAGGTAAAGCAGCAGAAACTTATGAATGTTGAACTGCTTCCCTGGGCTAACAGAGAAGGTAGAAAAACTGGATTCATTTTCTATGAAGATTTTGCTAGATATTAGCAAAAATCTTCCTACCTATTTGGGTAGCGAGTCATGCTGAAACTAGGAAATGTCTGGTGATAAATAGAATGAGTTAGACCAACCCATGTTTACATGCAGCACTCAATCTTACTTCAGTATTGAGAGAGGCAAGAGAGGTCCATTGAGGTCCCTTCTAGCCCTTCAGTTGTTTGATTTAAAGAACAAAACCTTCTCTTTACATACCTTCGATGTGAAGCATAATTTCCAGTAATATGCCCAGAGCCATCACACCCAGGGGTGGGACACCTAGAAAAACAATAGAAGAGATATGGAGCAGTGTTACTGACAGGAAAGGTACAAATTCCCATTAAAAATTATTTATTGGCTCAGTCCTTGTTTCCACAGGTGCCAGCCCTGGGGACCTCTAGCCATTGCTAAACCTGAGCTTAATTCCACACTGGGGAGAAACATACTTTTTTCATTCATCGAATGTTTTTGTTTGCTATTCCTCACCTAGTCACTCAAACACTTTCTGGATTTCTCTAAGATCAGAAGATTAGTGGAGATTTCCAGCAGCAGCCTGACATCCCTGCACAACCAAGAATGAGTAGAGTTGACAGCAAATGGAATATCCCCATGGTGTATTGCTTACGTAATGGCTAACATTACAGTGAGCTGGTTTTGTTTTTCATCAGGGCTATTGCTTTAATCCCACTGCACAGTATCATGGGGTCGCATCATGGAGATGCCCCTCCACCTCTCCATGAAGCAGAGGAGATGCCTATGCAAAAGGAAACGTGTAGACGGGGCAGTAATGCTGGCCTCCTGCAGACAGATGGTAGCCCACGCGAACACTCTCAAAAACAAGCTACAGCACCAGAGAAGTCACTGGTACAGCCATCAGTGGAATTTTTCATAGTTAAATGACACAAGATTTGTCAAAGAAAATGGGTGGCTTTTTCTACATTGCAAAGACGATTGTGATCACCACAGAATAAGCTCAATTATAATGCTAAGTACAATCGTCAGCTGCTATTTGAACTGCTACACTAAATCACAGAAAAGACAAAGGAAGAATTAATTTAAATTCATTTTACTGAAAAGACGAATGCAACATGAATTCCAACAAGTCACTGTTCTTGAGCCTGAGTTTTGAACTTTAGCCATGCTTTAAAGCTTCACTTGATGAAAGCATTCAAATTGGAAAAAGCATGCGCACAAATGCAGGTGTTGCATTCTGAAACACCATATTTCCATAGCATTGAATTATTTCACTGTTTGAATGCAGAGTCCATGCAGACTTTGGTTTTCACACTTTAGTTACATGTGCGCTTTCCTCAAAGTTGGTCCATACTGGTAAACTTTTGTTTCACTAAGTTTTCTGCAGAGACTTTAATTTTTCTTAAAATCAGAAATTAAGCAACCCAGAATTCAGTGCAATGGGGCTGTCATGTTCCTTGAAGCCGAACTTTAGCTCTTTAAAGCTAGTAAGAATTATCTACTTTTGAGGAGTTCAGTAGGGCCAAACTTCAAATATGATTAATGAAACCTTGAAATAAATAAATTAAACTGGAATTTGTTAAACGGAGTTTTCATATGGTCTTCGTCTGGACTGGCTCATTTATTTATCAGAAAACATTAAAATACGGTAGCACTTCCAGGATATAAGCTGGTAAAACCTCTGGGGCACACTACATCACTGAAATTTCTCTTCTATACAACAAACAGCCTGTGTGCTTTAGACAACATCCTTAAAAACAATTCTTCTTTTTTCATGCTTTACATCTTTCTACATGACCAAGTGTAAGACTGTGATCTTGACTAGAAGGTGCAAGTATTACTGAGATTCTTAATATCTTAAAGACCAATTTACAGGTTGCCATCACACATTAATTTTTCTGCTTTTAGAAAGATAGAAACCCTAACTTTTGCATAGTTTCTTCTGACACAAATTAAGTAAAAATATGGCTCTCAGTGAAGAAGTCATAGCTGAGTCTGTATGGCCCTTACCATTCATTCTTTGCTGTGCCTGCACGTGGCTAATGCAAACTATTTATTTAAGTTAGAAAATAAATGGTTAGGGCATCTTCTATGAAGGGTCTTATATTTTAAATATTCATATTTAGATATTTAGATGTTCTCACTATTTTTATTTTTTGGCAAATATTTTGAGGTCTGCAGAGAGTCAATCTCTTGCTTCATGTGTTTTTTTAATGCTAGGTATCTTCAGTGATCTGCAATTTCTGTTTCCTACTTCCATCAAGACCAGCTGTATCACTGAAGCCTGACTGAAGCCTCTAAAGAAGTTGAATCAAAAGATACGGGAATAAGAATTAATTAAAGGAATTCACTGAACTTTGGCTCTGAATGTCCATGGCATTTAAATGAATAAATGGGAACAAGGAGCCATGAGACTGTTCCTCTGCAGTCTATCTAAGGTACTACAAGGATTTCTCCTTTATGAATCCATGCTATTTGAAGCCATCATTTTCCTCTCCACACTTTTCAATCCTTTTGAGAATACGCTATTATCAAAGTGAAAAATGGTTTTTCTCATCTTTTCCAAGACTTTTGCTACAGGGAGGCATGACTAATAGCGTCTTAACAAACAGGATTTATAAGATGTACCAGTATATCCAATCAATCAGTCCTAAAATTAGACCATTACACCTCAACCATTTGGACAGTCTTACACAATTTTAAAACTAGCTTATTTCTGTGTCATTTAAAAAAAAAATAATCTTAAGCAACTGAAGCTAAAGAGGAAATAATTCTGCTGTAAATTCAACTGAGAAGCTTCACAAAGGGCTCTGGACAGTTCACATGGGTTTAAAATCATGTCTGATTAAACCAAAAGAGATTTTTTATGTAGGCAAGCATTTTAGAAAGGCCTTTCAGATTTTGATTTTGGCACTATAATATTTGTTTTCAAGTCTCATAATCTTATACTGACCTAAATGTAACAGATTAAATGAGAGCTTACTGCAGTTGATAAGAACATTTTAAAACCCTGGAACATCTCTATTTACTGATCTTTCCATTCTATGGGAAGTGCTTATAACCACTGTGAAATATAAGATGCAGATATACAGCAGTCTTCATTAGAATATTTATTTGCTAAGCAGATTAGATAAGGAGACAACTGCAAGTCCTTGTACCATTAGAATTGTGAGTCTGTATTTTCAGAATGTCTGATCATACATAGGACTTGCATATACCCTACTACTTTATTATCAACTTCTGCCTACACATATCTGGCTTAACCGATCATACGCACACCCAATAATGCCAGAAAAGTGTGTGTACAGGTGCTTATAAGAGGCATGTGATGTGAAACCCTTTGAAAATGAACATCAGAGTAAGTGGAAAAAGAGATATACAGTTTCTTCACTTACTTAAAGTGAATGTAATTTGGCAGAATCAGAGCTTATTTGTAGACTTTACGTAATAGCTTACTGCAGCAAAGGAAATACTTTAGTACTGTAATGAGTGAGGTGACAAAAGGAACTCACCCTGTAAAGAGTGAAGTTCACAACATATAACACTAGCACTTTACCACAAATTCAGGGCATCCAGTAAAAGAAAGTGCTTGTCAGTGAAGGGGAATGCAGTCAGCACTGCCTTGATGTGCCATTCATTTTACAGAACATCTCAGAGAAGCTTTTTTGGAAACATAAGCATAAGCAGAAAGCAGGACAGCAACAACAGCTGTGGCAGCTGTATTCAGTATTGGGCTAGATTGTACATCAGAAATGAAAAAAAAGTGAGAGCCAAACTGAGATAAATACACTTAAGCCCCAGTACCCATTCTTCACCCGGAAAAGGACTGAAAGTGTGCAGCAATTAGAAAAGACTTTTAGGAACCTGAAGGAACTTAAGGAGGTCCCTGGGAGTGCGGAGAAAAGGGATGCAGTGCCCAAATGGGCTCTGGGAGGGTTTTCCCAAATACCAATGGTTAAAAGTCTTTCTGCAACCTCAGCTCAGAAAAAAATCCAGCTCACATCAGCATAGCAGACTACAAGCTATACTGGGGTTCAACTGCAACGGGTTGCTATAGAATACCTTTCAAAACTTTCTATTGGTAAGCTGATGTATCAGCTCTAAAGACCGATGTCACTTTTATTGTCTGGTTTAGAGCACTTAGCACCTACTACGATGCGGATGCAATCTTCCATTGAGTAAGTAAATGAACACACATGTAAATAATATAGTCTACTAGACCGAATATATATATCTTATAAATTACTAATTAAATATTTAAAGCCGATGTAGCTAGCAACCCAAAAGAAAAATCATATTGAATTTAACAAGGGAGTAAATCAGTAAGTTGTGCAAAAATTCAGAATGTTCTTCAGGATGTTCCACACTGCAAAAGAATTGGGATTTAATAGAAAATTATGTGTTTCCCATAGTTTTATTTTGACCATGCTGTCAATCTCTGTAATAGATGTATGATTTTCTGCTGAAGGTACAGAACGGCTAGAGAAATATGATTGTTTCCTGTGGGACTTTTTCATAGCAGAATGGATAATTTTTTATTGTCTGGTGGTTTCCATGTATTTGAAACTGTGTTTTATTTGACTGAATCACCAGGAATGGAATACATAGGTTGAGAGGCTGGAAGGCAGACACAATAATACTTTGCATTTCTATCTTTCATCTGAACATCTGAAAGTACTTTACAAACGTTAATGGATAAAATCTCACAATACTGCTTTGAAGAAAGGAAGAATTTGGCAGAGGAAAACTGGGGCACAGAGAGGCTAAACGGCTTTACACAGAAGAGGAAATGGGTTAGAAATAGAGATTCTTATTCACTGCTCTGTTTGCAGCTATAAAGCTATATGTCTTCTGAAACTACACAGAGATCCATAAACAAAATATTACACTTTTTTTCTTAGTCAGGTAGTCCAGAAACAAAAGGCTACAAAAGTAAGCCTGTAAAGATGTTGTGTTTGCAGTTCCTCGAATTGAACATGTGAGGAAGGGTTTAAAAAGGGGAGTGGGCAAAAAAAGGGAAGGGACAAGGAGCAGCTTTGTCAAATGAATAAGTTGAGTTTTCTGTAGGGTATGGTAAATTTATTGTATGTCTATGCCTCTAAGAATTTGAGTGCTTGTCAAAAAACAATATGTTTGCAGCTCTTGACAAACAAGTACTATATTTAGCTATGTAAAAGGTCAAAAGAGAGAACAAGTTTTCCTCCAGTTCTTTCCTACACCACTCATCACTGACCTGCAGGGAGCACTCCAGGTGAGAAGAGATATCAGAAACAGAGCTGTGTGGTCCTCAGCGGAGATTTTTTAGCCACAGGTGTGTTGGTAAAAGTCGGAGTTGTGGTTATTGATACAAAAACACCTATTTAGCAGGAACTGGACAGAAACCAGCAACTCATTGTACTTTTATCTTTCTGAGCAGTCAGAGCAATGCCTCCCAGCCATTACTATTCTAGATGTGTAAACCTCTAAATAATAGTTTTGGTCCCAGGTATTTTAGTAGATTGTCAAGCTCTAATTAAGTATGTGAAGTGTGATCATTTTCCTCATGAAGACACAGATGAAAAGCTATTGTCTGGTCTAATTCCGGTAGGAATACAGATGTTTTTCCACTTCCACCATGTTGTCTTTTGTTGTTTATTTTTTTACCATAGCATTTGACTTCTTAATTCCTAGTGTTGGTACTTTGTTTTGCTACCTAGAAAAAACTCCTCTACCTACACAACCCATCTGTGAATTTGCAATTAAACACTTGGTTCTCTTCTCTTCTCTTCTCTTCTCTTCTCTTCTCTTCTCTTCTCTTCTCTTCTCTTCTCTTCTCTTCTCTTCTCTTCCCTTCCCTTCCCTTCCCTTCCCTTCCCTTTTTCCTCAACAAAGCTGCACATCTACATACTTCTCCACTCTTAATTTTACTCCTTCCTTTTTCTTTCCTGTTGCCTCTTTCTCCATATTTTCAGTCTGTTATCCTTTCTCTTACAGAGGAGCAAGAACCTCCATTTGCTTTTGCCCTATGGCTTGCTTTCCATTCATATTCCTCTGCAGCATTTCTTGCCCACATGCTGCTTCTTCCTTTCCCAGCTCCTTTTCTTTCCTCATTGTTTCTTTTTGTCACTTTTAAATTTTCTCTTTCTTGCTTTTGCTTCTTTTTCTTCTGTCCCCTTTGGCTTGTATCTTAATTCTCTGTTCCTCCCTCATAATTTCCTCCTTCTATGATCTCTAATAACCTTGAAGTTGACAGTTCTTTCTTCTTTCCTCCCCTTTGTTGTTTCTTTCCATTATCTCTTCTTTCATCACCTTCTTTTCCTCCTACTCTTTTCTCCCGGGTGACTTTATCTTTCCTTTAGTCTGCATTGCTTGTGGTCCTCTCACATTGCTGAGATGACTGGGTGCACATTGCATCCTTGCATGAGGAGAGAAAATGCTGTATGTTGTGAAACCTTAACGTAGGATTTCTTGGCTGCCAAAACACAGCGTATTTTTAAGTATCTTGCATTCTTTTATTTTCATTAAAGTCCTTGCAAGCTTTATCACTGGCTTCAAAAGAAGCAGAACTAGGTTAGCACTGGGCACTTCTCAAAATTGCATTCAGAGCTCATTTGAAGCTCATGAATTGGTTCAAGAGGCAATATAAACTCCATGGGACGTATGCAGATAATGACTATTTCAGGGGATCTTGAGTCTATGGTTTCATGTTCAAGGCTAAACCTATTTTCTAGTCCTAATAAATATACCTACAAAAGCATGTGAAGTCAGACTCTTATAAATATCAAAGGTTCATAAAGATGCACTGTAAGTCAAAAATAAAAAAGAAGTCAAATTCAGATTCATATGTTAATTATTTCCCTGTATTCAGCCTAATTAGAAGGAGTACTTAATCACACAAATTTAGTTTTTGCAAAAGTGCTAAATATTACTTTTTCATATGTAAAATACTGCTTAGATGAACTCTTCTGATACAACAGGCCTCATTGGAGGTAGTAGGAAAATTTAAAACCCCAAACCACATCAGATATAAAGGAAGATTTGAGGAAATAACAAGAGCCAGAAAAAGAAAAAAAAAAGTGGTCGAATGGCAAATGACTGAATTGAGAAAAATCTTCTTCCATCCCGTCAGTTGCTTTTTGACATTGGGCCCAGTGCAGTTCCAGTAGGAATGGACAGGAGATCAG
>WKFP01000219.1:0-41213 GCA_011057875.1 Pterocles orientalis
GCCATTGGCTGGGAGTGGGCTGGGCCTTTGGCCATCAGGTGGGGAGGGGTAATATCACTGTGTATCACATTGCATCTTTGTATATAGTATTATTTCTAATATTATTGTAGTTTAGTTATTAAATTGTCCTTATCTCAACCCACGAGTCCTCTTTGCCATTTACCTCTTGAATTCTCTCCCCTATCATTGGGTGGGGGCAGGGACTGTGTGAGCGGGTGTGTGTGGTTTGGCCCCCAGCCAAGCGCCAACCCATCGCACCCGTGCAGCCCATGGAGGATCCCATGCTGGAGGAGGTGGCCGTGCCCAAAGGGGGTCTTGACTCTGTGGAAGGGGCCCATGCCAAAGCAGTCAGTAGAGAACTGCAGCCTGTGGGAAGGACTCACACTGATGTAGTTTGTGAAGAACTCTCTTGTGAGAGCGACCCCACACCAGAGCAGGGAAGACTGAGGAGCCTTATCCTGAAAAGGAAAGAGCAGAAGAGAAAACAGGTGATGGACTGACCACAACCCCCATTCCCTTCCCCCTGTGCCATCAGGGTGAGAAAGTAGAGAAATTGGCAGCAAAGCCTTTGAGCCCAGGAAGTAGGGAGGGGTGAGGGAGCGGTGCCTTTTTGAGATGTAGTTCTCTCTCATTATGTTATTCTGGTTTTGGTTGTTAACAAATCAAATTGGTTTTACATTTTTCCCAAATCATGTCTGTTTCTTGCTTGTGACCATAAGTGACGAGTGATCCCTCCCTGTCCTTGCCTCCACCCATGAGGTTTTAACCTTTGTTCTTCTGATTTTCCTCCCCATCCCATCAGAAAGAAGGAAAGAGTGAGAAGCTGTGTGGTACTTATTTGCTGGCTGGCCTTAAAACCACAACAGCATTCTAGTGTAGAGACTTTACTACAAAAGAACACAGGAAACTTTACGTTTTGGTTTTGCTTGTCCTATAGTTGTGTATTCTTTGTCAGCCTTTATAAAAAAAACCTACCTATCTGAGTCAGTGGCATGCACACTCATGTTAGTCAATTCAACCTAAATAAAGGATGAGCTAGTGTTCTGTGCGTCCTTATAGTTCCCTTTCTCCCTGTGTTTTTGAATGCTAACATTCATCTCTCCTATGAAGAAAGGTTGAGAGAATTGGGATTGTTCAGCCTGGAGAAGAAAAGGCTCAGGGAAGACTTTACTGCAGATCTTTCTTATAAGATCTTATAAGAAAGACGAAGAAAACTGTTTACCAGGGTCTGTAGTGACAGGACAAGGTGCAATAATTTTAAACTGGAGGAGGGTAGCTTTAGATTGGAGGTGAGGAAGGTAATTTTTACAATGAGGATGGTGAGACACTGAAAAAGCTTGCCTAGAGAAGCTGTAGATCTCCCATCCTTGAAAGTGTTCATTGTCAGGTTGGGCAGGGCTTTGGGGCCCACCTAGTGAAAGATCTCCCTGACCATGGCAAGGGGGTCGGACTAGATGATCTTAGAAAATGCCTTCCAACTCAAACCATTCTATGATTTTATTCTATGATTCTATGTTTATACATTTACATTTTTTCATGAGGGAAAATGTCCTTTGTTGTGATCTTATTTTGAGCAAAAGAACTTGGAAAAGAGTAGGTATTACCCAAGGTGGACTATGGGAAATTTCTTTTTTAACTTCTATAATGATAACAACATGGTGGGCTTTGTGTTACTTAAATGGTTCACTTTGACCCAAACCATTTTTAACTGCTTCATTGTATAAATTGGGAAAAGAGAAAGACTATTAACAATGTTAAAGTTTTTGTCCTGGGTTAAGTAGAGAGAGTCAATTTTTTTTTCTTTTCTTCATAAATAGCTAGCAAGAAGCTATGTTTTGGATTTATGCTCAGCGGAAAGGCTGATAACTGATGTTTTGTTCTGCTGCCAAGGTCGGCAGACAAGTAAAGAGACACAGTCCAGCTGCTAGCCTGGGATTTTCTCTTAGGTTAAGATTGAGAACCAGACTGACCAATTGTTTATTCCATACCATGCACGTCATACCCACTATATAGGTGAGGACCCTTCCGGGAGATCGCTCTTTTTTTCGCTTCCCTTGGGCTTGAGATCATCTCGTTTCAGGTGTCTGCATTCTCTCTCCCAAGGCCCCACCCCCCCACACACACACACTCCGGTCTGGGACGCTTGAATCATTATCTCCATTCCGTGAGTCTTGGGATCCTCCCTCTCCGGGGGGATCATTAGCTGCGGCCAGGTGGTCATTTTCCCCCGCTTTGGTCAGCTCTCGGTTCTGGGACGCTCAGGCTGTTATCTCCGTTCCGTGAGTGCCTCCGGAAGTGGTGCACCCCCCCTGTTTGGAGGAATCGTGAGTGTAGTTCTAGGGATCGTTAGCCGGCAACAGGCTGAGTCTTTGGTCATCGGGTGGGCGGGGCAGTATCACAGTGTATCACATTGGATATTTGTATGTAGTATTATTTTCAATATTATTGTAGTTTAGTTTTGTAGTATAGTTATTAAATTGTCCTTATCTCAGCCCATGAGTTTTTTTTTTCCTTTACCCCCAAAACTGCGATACACATTTAGCAAAAGCCAGTTGGCTAGTCAACACTAGAGGATCTGCCAATCGGGCTGGTCCTGCCCAGTCAGAACCTTTTCCATTTACCTCTTTAATTCTCTCCCCTATAATTGGGTGGACGCGGGGACTGTGTGAGCGGGTGTGTGTGGTTTGGCCCCCAGCCAAGGGCTAACCCGCCGCAGTTTTAAACTTTAATCCCCTGTCCTGCTGTAATAGAATTGAGGATAACCTTCTAATCTGAGAAGAAAGACATGTGGCAAACGTGTCTGCCTCAAGCACACATAAAACAATAATTTAGCATAGAGCAACTCACTTTATTTAAAAGATAAGTGCCTGGAAACCTAAAGGAAATCTTAGCTTTTTACCGAAAGTAAAAAAAATAATAAAGAAAAACAAAACAAAACCACAAATCCTTACTGACTTTTCTCTAGAAGTAAGGGATCATCTGTTTTCAGAAGCAAAATGTACTACAAAGAAGGGAAAAATAATCATGTTCTATACACGTGCACATAGAAGCACCCACACACAAGCACACGCACAGAGATTATTGCATGCACCTCAAAACTGAAGCTCTTTTGTTCCTTAAAATTTATTTCTCAAGAAAACATGAAATAATGAGGCTAACTATATAATCTCATTGTTATGTCTTTTGTTATTCCTAATGTACTAAAAGAGAAGTAATTATCCATCTGTACTTCTTCCCTTCTTTCCTGTTCATCCTTCATAACAAATTAGCCAAAGTTACAGATAATGTAAAGTTTGTCTAACAATGGTGTGTTGTTGGTTTTACCCTTAAAATGAGGATTGGAAGTAACAGTTCATACCCTGATTGACAGATCTGTGTGCAGAGTATGTCCAAAACTCTATAGTTTAAAGAATCAATACTTAAAACCAGTGTAAAACATAACAGTAAACCAGCTTGTAAAGTATGATGCAAAGACTAGTAACATAAAAAATACTGAAGTCCAAGATCTGACAAACTCAGCACATGGGTACCCACTTCTCATAGCGTCTCCGTCTTCATCCTTTGGATGCCAAGATGTAATGGCGGTGTCCTTGGGCTGTTCCCAGTGTGACTTATTACTGTTATAGATGTTTCTTGGTTTCAGCCGAACTGTAAAAACTGAGAAGAAATTGAGAGGGGGAAAAAAAAAAAAAAAAAAAAGACGAGACTGTATCTCTACTACGTGTCTTTACCTATTCAAATTCCATCTGGGGTATATTTCCAATAGACCAAAGCTGAGAAAATAAAATCATATACCTAACTACACCTCTCAAGAAAGGAAATCAGTAAACAAATAAGAAATCTAAAGATCAAAGCCATATAAAATATTGCTTTCTTCTTTTCACATGCTGCATGCACCCACAGACCTGTATAGTCCTGTGCAGCCCCATGGGGACACACGCTCTCTGCTTGTGCATAGTGAGACCTCAGCCCTGCCCCTTGATGTTCATCTGCGCGGACCCTGGCTTGACTCATTACTTCGCCTAGTCTGATGACCATGAGGATGTTGATGGGACCTGTCACCATCCCCATGTCAGCTATGTTTGGGGTCTATGGGGCTGCATCCCTGCAAGTGTGTCCATTCCCACAACTCCTGGCTTGTCCTTCTTCCTGGAGCAGGTCTCCCAGAGCAGCACTGGAGCAGCCTCTTGCTAATTCTTGACAACGTCCAACAGCAAACTCTCCCAATTTTCTCACTAATCCTGAGTACAAACTGGATGGAAGAGCTTGTCCAATATTTGAATAAATTGTTGTCTTTCAGAATGCAGCTGTATTTGTCAAACCATGCTTCTGATCAATAACGCATTTGAGACACTGAAATATCTTATTGTGGGTGTCCTTCAGGATAAAGAGATACTCTGATGTAGCATTTGTTTTAAGGAAACATGACTATAAATATGTTGTAACTTAAGCAAGAGGTATGATGTGTATTTATAAAAGAGCTGCACTGTCATATTCTGGTATGTGAAAGGAAATGCAGCACCTAGCTCAGTTGTGTATTGGGTCCAGATGTCCAGGTGCTGGCTGCCAGTGGGGTGCTGCACAGGTGACCTCTGTGAGGAGAGGCCAGCATTTGCACATGCCAGATGCAACTGGTTCCAGATGTTTTCAGTTGGCTCCAAAAGACACCCACTGCTCATACAAAGTTTATCCCATCAACAGTGCTGGTGGTGTCTCTACAAAAACGTGTCTAAGAAAATGTAAAACATGCTGCACAGCAGCTGTTGGAGAAATGAATAAAAAATTGGATGAGAAACAGCCCTGCAGACACCAAGGTCAGAGAAGAAGGGAAGGGAGGAAGTGCTTCAGGCTCTGAAGGAGAGATTCCCCTGCAGCCACTGGAGAAGACCATGGTGACCTAGGTTGTCCCCATCTACGTCTCTGCTTCTCACCATCCTACTCTTTTTTTTTTTAATTGGCAATAAATTAAACCAATTTTCGCCAGGTTGAGTCTTTTATGCCCATGATGGCAACTGGTAAGTGATCCTCCCCGTCCGTATCTCAACCCACAAGGCTTTTCATCTTTTCTTCCCCTGTCTTAATGAGGAGAGGGAGTGAGAGAACAGTTTGGTGAGCAGCTGGCAGACATCCAAGGTGAACCTACCACAGCTTGGTTGTAAGTAGATCAAAGTAAGGACATCTTCCTAAGGAGAAAGGAAAGGGAGGATTTTTTCCTGGTAAACCTGTTCTGCTGTTATTGTACATGTGTTTGTTTTCCCCTAGTGGATGCAACAAATGAAAGATTAAATATTGTTTGTGATGAACCAAGGAGTTGGTGAACTTCAGTGACCTGAGCTCACTTCAGATTTGTGCAATATCAATGTTGCACTATCAGCAAAATACAAGTATTTCTTCTTCATTAGTGTGGGTAGTGAATAGTTTTCTGGTTCATCAAGCTGTGATTTCAGTAATAAACTGTTTTCTAAAATAGTGTTTGTTTGCTTTCAAACCTCCCCCCCCCAAGGTTTCAAAATTCCCAGCATGCCTGATTATTTTGACTGCATGTTATAAATACCTATTCTCAAGTATACATGCTGGAAACCATTAATAATTAAAAAGAACAATCCAAGAAAGCAAACAGAAAAAACATGCAGTGATTGCTTTCATTCTGTCAGTACTGATATAATAAATGATTCTTGTTCACTTTATAAATGACACAAACAAAACCTGAGAATTTCTGTGGTTTTGGAAATATGTTTTTTGAAAATGTAAGACACTTTTTTTTTTGTAGAAACAAGTGAAGCCAAGAGTGAGTTAGTATCTCTGAAAAGTGCATAAGTGTGAATATACAGGCTCAAGGAAAATACAGTTTAGTCTGTACTCCATCCCTACTGATAGTAATTAGTGAATAAAGGGGGAAGTATACCATACTTTTCCCAGCAACAATGAGTTTTGGAACTTTCTCACCTGGAGGTTGTATTTGGACTGTTATCTATAATAGCACTCAGGAGATATGTTTTCTAAGAATTTGTCTAATTACTTTCTGAATTTGTTTGCATTTCTTGCCTCTCTAGCACCTGCAGCAAAGTATTCCATTGCCTCTGTAGATGCTGGGGTTGGAAAGAGAGCAAAATTTCTGTGGGTTTGGACAAAGTTTTCTGTCTAGTAACGGTTTGGGTGAATAAACTCACCTTCCATGTCCTTTCCACATAGTTTAAATTTTTGTTAGCCTTTGTTTTTGTCTCTTAACCGTCATTCTAAGCTGAAGAATCACAATTTACTGAGATTTTTTTCATACAGGAGCAGTTCCATCTTTCTGTTCATCTTTTCTTTTTTTTTCCCAAAACATGCAGCATGAACATACATTGAGATGTCAGGAACTGAGTTGCCCACTTACCAGTTACCCTGAAAGATTTTAGCCAAATTTTCACTTGTCTAAAGAAATATATCTGCTTTATCAGGTTAACCACAAAATAAGAGATACCAAAGATCTATATTTTTTTTGGGTTTTATTCTGGACATTTGAATTACTTTTCTTCTCTTAAGTTAAATAAAATCTATTTTAATGGCTTGGTACGGTCTTGTCCATAATTCAGTTAAATATTAAAAATAAGTTTTAAAATAAAAAAAGGAAAAAATAGGTGGGAAAAAGAGGGAGGTTTTTTGATGCTATGGATCTGACTGAAACACCTCAAATGAGTCTGAAGTCTTCATTTACCAAACGAACCTGTAAGCGTACAAGGGTACATGTGATTACCAAGTTATGGTTAAAACTGTAGACCCTACCACCGTTTGCACTGTGACCCTAAGTGCAGGTGTCTTGTCATCTGCAGCCACTGTTCTAACTAGCATCCTGTTCTGTCAATTATTTTCCTCTCCTGGATAAAAGAGGTTCTGAATACTAGTTATCTTCTGCTTTTCAACCTCTTTCTCACTAAGACAAGACAAATTATAGACCAGAGTAATCGAGAAAGAATTGATATGGGCAAGAAGATGCAACAATTGCATTGTATTTGCACCTTTCTGTCTGCTTATGTAAGTAACATATCTGCTTGTATTAATACTATATTTCATCAACCCCTGCAAAAGAGGAATAGAAATGATTTGCAACTGTTTTGTAGTAAGAGAGTCTATCTAGAGCAGAAGCTGCCTGCCCACAAGTGTGTGGCTGCTTGCCCTTGTAACACACCTGTCCTCCTGCTGGAACACCGCTGTAGGTCACACCGTGACATTCCTGAAGGGATGACTCCCAGGAGCCTGTCACTTTGCCAAATTTGGCAGCTGTCCAAGGTTAGCCATAAGGGATGACCATGCAATTCTGTTTCTTTAGGAAAGTGGATTACAAATGATAGCATAAACTTCTTGCCTCTTCCCTAGAGGAAATGGCAAACAGGAGAAGAGCCTTATGTTCTCCCTGCTGCAGAGTCTTTTTTTAATACTGACGTAAAAAATACACTCTACCCAGGTAGGACCCCCAATTTTCTTTAATACTGTTCTGTTTGCTTGAAACCAATGACACCAGCCACAGGCTGATAGTTTCAGAATCTCAGCTCTAAACCCCATGGCAGTCTGAGTGGGTGGTGTTGAAGGGGTTATAGGTTTTTGGAGAAAAAAGTGGAGGCAGTCTGGAGTTATTTCAAGAAGATATTACTAAATCCTCCACTGTCCTGTGCCCATAGACAAAACGCTGAATTAGAGTAGAGAAGACATTAAGGGACAGAAACCGAAGGGACAAGAACAAATGTCAAGGCTGATTTAAAAACACACTGTCATAGTGTGAGATGGAAGTTTAAGGAAAGGAAGACATGAAATCAAAAATGTGCAAAAAATTCAGGAGAGAAAGCAAGGGAGATGTTCAGGAGTTATTATGTATAGGAGAGATTCACAGATGGGAAGGTTGCCTTTGCTGCTAGAGCATTAGGAGCTGGTGTGTAAGCAGACAAAGAGAAAAGAAACAGAAGTTTTATACTTCATGTAAGGTGTCTTTTAAGTCTGTGTTGCTAATTTCTTCCATCACTCCACAGCTATTCATTCCTGTCTATTCTTCGTGAACTGAAATGGTAATTTTTATCCTTTACTTGTTGCAGTTTACCTGTCCCTGCAGATATTTTTGTGCCCACAGAACTGAGCCCATCTGAAATCAGTGAAAAGCCACCCATGGTAGCTCAGGTTGCTGTCTACAGCAATGAGGAATTATACAGTCCTGTCCTAACCCTAGTTAGATTATTAGCAGATTTGTCAGTTTGTGGAGTAGTATGTGTACATGTTGAGTAATATGGAGTACATGTTTGCTTACAAATGATTCCTGAATTTACTGTAAATGACAGGAATTGTTCAGTCACAATACTAATGTGAATTCTCATTTTGTTCTTAGCCTTAATCCCCATAGCATTCTGATGACATAACATTGGAGCATGAGAAATAAATGTTTTCTTATTATGAATGCCAATTAAAAGTGAAAATTCCAGAGAACAAATTCAAATTTTATGTCTTATGGATTACTTTTCAAAGAGTGCTGTTGCCTTTGTATATGTATCCTGTACTTTTTCAACTGTCTATATAGGTACAAACTGTTTGACTAATGAAAATTGCAATTAAATAACAGGAATTTCATAGGAGCCAAAAATTCGTCAAGGATTGGAAGAAGTAGGGTCAAAGCAGTAATTTCCCAGTAACAGAAAATTGTAATAAGACAAAAAAATACCGGTTAATTAAATAGATGTTTTTATGGTACAAGGGAGTATAACTTGAGAAGAAATGACAATGAGACAGTAGACTGTGCCTTTAGATTTTGTGGTTTCTACTGGAGGACTGATATCCTGATTTGTTCTTATTGTATGTATAGGAATATGCCGGGTTAGATTTATAAAGGCTCCGGTAGAACCTCATTTTATTGGTGAATAAAAAATGCAGATCAATCTAAAGCCCTTTGTGAAACATAAAATTTATTTTACAGTTACGGGGGAAGGTGTATCCTAAGATCTTCTCAGTCTCTTGTGAGATAGATCTTTAGTTCTCAAAAAAATCTGTAATTCTTTTTACTCACTGAAACGTCCTGTCCACTGGAATGTACCTCTATAAAGACCAATGCAAGAGCAGTTGTGTTTTACTCACAAAAATAAAAATGCATGCAATCTTATATATTCACGTTTGGGGTGCCCGGATGTAGGTATTTTGACATGCAGTATTTCTAAACGTTTGTAACTGGCCATTTTTGTCATCACCGTATGATGGTACTGCTTGAATATGACGAATATTAAAACCCTCTCTATTTTGAGGGACAAATTCCCAGAAAAGATCACTGAAGAAAAAAGTCACTGAAGAAAAGAAATATTAACTTTGAGACTGTTGAAGAAAAGGCATGTGGGAAATAAAGATAAAATACAAGCAACCAAAATTAGGATAAAAAAATTGTTGTAGGTATTTGATTATTCTATCCTACTGACCAGATAACTATTCTAAAACCAGTTGTTACAATAGCAGAAGAATACTCTTAATTCAACATAAAGAAAAACAGGATCTCTTCTAACACTTCATACCATAAAATTCAAACAAAGATGAATTTTCAGGTATTTCTGTTGGACTGGATATAGAAAGCAGGGGAGGGCAATGCTATGTATTCTAGATTCTGCACATTCTCTTGCAAAATACTCTATCATTGCTAAGGGAGTTTTAAATTTTATTTTATATTCGGATTTATCTTTTAAGAAACAGATTAGTGTTTTGCCTCGGAATGGGCTTATTGTATGTTACTATGTGGAGTAATGCATCTCTGTGTTCTGTCATAGAGTAATCTTTTGCTGCTAAAAGGGCGTTGTGCCATTTAACAGAATGAAGAAAGACAAAAAGCTGTCTGCCTATAAGTAAGTAGTCCTTCCTCTCCACCAGCAAGAGGTCACTATTTTTCATGTTCAACGCCTGAATTATTTTTGTTGAGATTCTGTCTGGTTTATTTTGTTTTTCTCATGACTCCTCATGGGTGACAAGAAACTATAGTTGCGATGCACTATTTTGTGATCTGTAACATATGGAACAGAATACACTGGCTGGCAAATTGAGAAGCAGCATAACCAGGACCCACTCAATTATACTTTTGAGGACTCACTGGGAGGTAAGGCACATGTGCCATCATTTGTACTCTGCTTTGGTGTGCTGATGGAAATAAATACAGCTATTTCTCTTAGCAAGGAAAATGAGCACACTCCATGACCTTTCAAATAAATTACTTGAATGAAACTCTACATTGACAGAAAGAGGAGTGAAAGAACAACTGAACCATTCAGTTCTGTCAGGTCCTTGGACATTTTGGCTTTCAACCTCAGAAGCTTTATTCTCCTGTTATTAAGAATTTAGAAATACCTCTGATAGCAGTTGTTGAATTTCTCGCTATGTAGGAAAGAGGAGTAGGAGTGAACTTATTTAAATAAAAACCTTAGCTTTCCTTGAAATTTTAAGGTACTTTCGGTTGAAATCTTCCTCTTCATTTCCATGCTGTAAAGTTATATTGGGTCTTTGTTATTGTTTCAGTTGTTCTTTATATTCCTAAATCACTGTTTTATATTAATCCAATTCTAGTCCTTGTTCTAACGATAACAGTGGGCTAGGAACCTCAGGAACAGAAATTACTTCCTTACCCAAGCTTGCAAAATAATAAAAAAGAAAACTTAGGGGATCTTAAGTTAGAACTATCACACATGTGCCAAATACATGTTGGTACTGAGACTCCATCTGAACTTCGGAGCCTCTTAAATGTCATACTGGTAACATTCAGATATACGGCTGAACATAACAAGAAGGTATTGTAATCTGATTCAGAATGCATGAAAATCATGGAGAACTTACTCTGGAAATTTTAAAATCAACAGAGAGCTATAAACAGACTTGACAGTTCTTGCAAAAATGAAGCTTCTCCATTTTAAAGCCTTATGATCTTTAAGGTTCTGTGACATCCTTCCCCCCAACTCAACTGCTCCCAAAATTGAAAGGGTTGATACTAGTATGACTGTAGTGTGTTAGGGTAGATGTCTGACACAAGAACAGGTGAGGTGTAGTGATCTTTGAACCAGTTTTTGCAATAAAGCTTGTAATGACTGGGAATATTCCCAGGTTTATGATATTTCTGGTGAAAAACATAGTAGTTAGGAAGATTTTATTTTTTGTAATGTGTTCAATATCTCCCAGAATTACCAATATAGAACAGAATGATTGGAATTGTACTGATTTGCCATGAACCACAGAATCCTTACATCTACCAGCAAAGTATCACCTGAGATCTCAAAGAGTCCAAATAAATATAAGATCTGTCAGGAGAAATTTTCCTGTATTTCAGAATCATACGTAGTTTTGCAAATGAATATACCCTACCTTGCTTGTCAGTATTAAAACAACGTGTCACCTAAGTAGGCCAGGTTAGAATTTTATCTGTAGTTTGGTGAACAAACCACTTTTTTTAACTACTTAGAATCCACAACAGAAGCTGAATTTTTTTACTCTGTAATTTACTTTCAATTATACTTTGATGTTAAGAGCTTGAAAAAAAAAAAAAAAAAACAGATCCTGAATTGTTCTGCTTAGTTTTTTGTTGATTTTTTTTCCTTATGTAGCTTTTTTATATTCCTGTTGACTATGTAAGGCTTTAATCAAAAAAGAAATTTGACTCAGGCCACCTACTTCAAACAGAATTTTTAAAATGCGTATCAAAAGCTCTGATTGATCTGTTTTCAAATAACTGTATTTTTTACATTCTTCTGTAGACTATATAGCTTTATGCTCTGCCTAGACAAGGTGAAGAATGAAGACAGAACTCCAATAATGATAGATATTTTCCACTGTGTATTAATTTCTCTCTCTGAGGTGGTGTTTCTTTTCAGTTGAATGACCCTTGCCCAACAGCTTATTCTGCCAAAGACTCTGAAATACCCAGTCTAAGATTTGTTTCAGAGAAACTGAGATATAATCAGATTCTAATTCCGTACCTAACTAAACAGCTTCAACTGTCATTAAGGTATTAAAACAAGGGTCTGGTTTGCTTCCAGGCAGGCACAGGTATAACTTAATTTTCTGTATCCTCTATAATGACAATGCCAGCTACAATTTTTCTTACAAAAACTTTCTGATTTTCTAATAAGGGATATAGTAGTTGCACAATAAAATTTCAAAATCTTTTAGGATTAATGTAATCTACAAACACGTATGTCAACAAATGCCTGGGGAAAATAAAATTTCTGTGATAGATTAGGCTAGCGTTACGTCTATTGCAGTGTCCCTTCTTAAACTGAAGAGAAATGTGAAAGAACTCCACAGGACAAGAGTCCTGAGTATCAGTTCTCCTTCATTTATGAATAAAAGTATTTTAGGAAGTGTTAACCATCTGTGTAGACATCCATTTTTTCATGCAACGTTATGAATGTCTGGGCAGAAGCTGAGAATATTCACAAGCCCTGGTCCTCATGGGGAATTTTAACCACCCTGGTATCTGTGGGAAGAACAACACAGAACAGCATAGGCAGGCCAGGAAGTTCCTGGAATGTGTTGATGACAACTTCCTTCTCCAAGTGATAAAGGAACCAACCAGGAGAGGGGCTATGCTGGAACTTGTTCTCACCAACAAGGAAGGGCTGGTGGGGAATGTAGAATTCAAGGGCAGCCTGGGATGCAGCGACCATGAGATGGTGGAGTTCAAGATCCTCAGGGCAGTGAGGAGGGAGCAAACTCACTACCCTGGACTTTAGGAGAGCGGACTTTGGCCTCCTCAGGGCTCAGTGGAAACCCATGGGATAAAACTGTGGAGGGAAGAGGGGCCCAAGAAAGCTGGCTAATATTCAAGGATCACTTCCTCCAGGCTCAGGGGCGATGCATCCCAACAAAGAAGAAGACAGGCAAAAATGCCAGGAGGCCTACATGGATGAACAAGGAGCTCCTGGGCAAACTCAAAGAAAAAAAGGAAGCATTCAGAGGGTGGAAGCAAGGACAGGTAGCCTGGGAACAATACAGAGACACTGTCTGTGAAGCCGGAAATCAGGTTAGGAAAGCTAAAGCCTAACAGAACTAAATATGGCCAAAGACATTAAGGGTAAAAGGAAGAACTTCTATAGGTATGTCAGCGAAAAAAGGAGGACTAGGAAAACTGTGGGCCCCCTCTGGAAGAAACAGGGAGTCCTGGTGTTCCAGGATATAGAGAAGGCTGAGTTACTTAATGAGTTCTTTACCTCAGTCTTCACTGGCAAGAGCTCAAGCCACACTGCCCAAGTTGCAGAAGGCAAAGGCAGTGACTGGGAGAAGGAAGAACTGCCAGCTGTAGGAGAAGATCAGGTTCGAGACCATCTAAAGAACCAGAAGGTGCACAAGTCCATGGGACCTGATAAGATACATCCACGGGTCCTGAGACAACTGGCAGATGAAGTTGCCAAACTACTATCCATCATATTGGAGAAGCCATGGCACTCTGATGAAGTTTCCACAGACTAGAAAAGGGGAAACATAACTCCCATTTTTACAAAAGGAAATAAGGAAAACCGGGAAACTGCAGGCTGGTCAGTCTCACATCTGTGCCTGGCAAGATCATAGGAGCAAATGCTCCTGAAATCTGTGCAAAGGCACATGGAAAAGAAGCCGGTGACTGGTGACAACGACACAGCTTTACCAAGGGAAAATTGTGCCTGACGAATTTGGTGGCCTTCTACGACAGGACCACAGCACTGGTGGATAGAGGAAGGGTAACAGATATAATCTACCCGGACTTGTGCAAAGCCTTTGACACAGTCCCACATGACATCCTTGTTTCTAAGTTGGAGGAACATTGATTTGACAGAAGGATCACTTGCTGGATAAGGAACTGGCTGGATAGCCGCACCCAAAGTGAATGGCTCAATGTCCAAGTGGAGACTGGTGACAAGTGGTGTTCCGCAGGTCAGTACTGGGAACGGTGTTGTTTAACATCTTTGTTGGAGACATGGACAGTGGGATTGAGTGCACCCTCAGCAGGTTTGCCAATGACACCAAGCTGTGTGGTGTGGTGGACACACCGGAGGGAAGGGATGCCATCCAGAGGGACCTTGACAGGCTTGAGAGGTGGGCCAATGCAAACCTCATGAAATTTAACAAGGCCAAGTGCAAGGTCCTGCACGTGGGTTGAGGCAATCCCAAGCAAAATACAGGCTGGGTGGGGAACAGATAGAGAGAAGCTCTGAGGAGAAGGACTTGGGGGTAGAGGTTGATGAGAAGCTGAACATGAGGCGGCAGTGTGTGCTTGCAGCCCAGAAAGCCAACTGTGTCCTGGGCTGCATCAAAAGAAGCACTAGCAGCAGGTCGAAGGAGGTGACTCTCCCCGTCTACTCTGCTCTCGTAAGACCGCACCTGGAGTACTGTGTTCAGATGTGGGGTCCCCAACATAAAAAAGATCTGGACCTGTTGGAGAGAGTCCAGAGGAGAGCCACAAAATTAGTCAGAGGGCTTGAGCCCCTTCCCTATGAGGACAGACTGAGAACATTGGGGTTGTTTAGCCTGGAGAAAATAAGGCTCCGAGGAGACTTAATAGCAGCCTTCCAGTACCTGAAGGGGACCTACAGAAGAGATGGGGAGGCACTATTTATCAGGGAGTGTAGTGAGAGGGAAAGGGGTAGCGGTTATAAGCTGAAAGAGGGTAGATTTAGACTAGACATTAAGAAGAAATTTTTCACTGTGAGGATGGTGTAAGAGTCGGTTAGAAAATCAGCTTGTCTCAACCTTGTCATTAAGGACATGACACCCCCAGTTAGACTATAGGGTCCTTTCTATGGATTTGATGCGGCCTGAGAGCAAGACTCATCTCGACAGGCCTGTTGCAGCAAAGTTAAGATATCATGAGAAAATCTCCAGGTAAAAGTAAAACACAATTGCCACTTTCTGAGACAAAGGCGCGGCTGGCGTGCAAAGAACTTGTTTCCCCGGTAACGCACCCTGGTACTGGTACAAGATGGATTGATGGGGGACGGAGTGAAACGGTCTCGTTCCACGGCCCTGCCCTGTCCAAGACTATCTGTACCTCTGTAAGGACGGGAACAATGAGCTGCAGATGCCATGGCTATCCAACCAGAAAGATGGCAGACACCATGCCAAGCACTGTGACAAAATCTTTACCCTGAGGAGAACTTTGCTTGTTATAATGTCATTATAATACCAGAACACACCTCCATCCCAAAGGCTACCCGCCTCCAAGGTGGAGGAGGAGCAAGGTGTGTAGTTTAGCATAAAAGGTCATCCCCTAGCAACCTAAAGTTGAAGCCTTCCCCACCAAGGACTGACGGCAATCGATCGTTAGGACCGACGGGACGTTGTTGGCTCCAGGCCCGGGGGACGCCTTGGACCCGCGGTGGTAGCTATATTCCTCTTTTCCTCTTTTTTACTTACTTTTCACTTCCTTTATCTATCGCACGTCGCTCACGGACACAAAATAATAAAGTTTTTGCTGTTTAGCTGAAGCTAACCCCTTTTGGCGTGGTCACCTTAATTTTGCACTTAGAGATCTCAGCAAAGAACCACCACGAGTCCTTAGTGGACCGTGAGGCACTGGACCAGGTTGCCCACGGAAGCTGTGGATGCCCCATCCCTGGAGGTGTTCAAGGCCAGGTTGGATGAGGCTTTGAGCAACCTGGTCTAGTGGAGGGTGGTACTTAACCCCCACCATTTTGTGTACTTCACTGATCAATTCAGGTGTTAGGTAAATGCAGAGCTAGTTGAATTTTGGAAAAAGAGATGTTGAAGATTGATTTAAAAATGAGTCAGATGTATTACAATATTGCAGAGCATTGTGAAATACCAAAGCTGAAAATACGTAATTCACTTAAAAGAATCAGAGATGCAGATAAGTGCAGGAAGGAACTGCAAGATTTTTTTTTTCCCAAATTATATAGCCATTCAGCTACATTTTGGAAGCATAGCATGAGTGTGGGTGTGAAAGTCGCACCTTTAATTGCTATGATTATTTTTATGGTGATGATGTGAAATACTGCCTAGAAAACATTTTAATATTGCCTGAACTGTGCCTGGCCTGTATCTATATATCTATATGTGTATTTTTAATCAAGGTAAGCCTGAACAGTCTGTTTGGACTTGTGGAAAATCCTGGAAAAAACAGTTTGGAGTTATCCTGAAACTACTTGTATTAACTACAAGAACATTTAATGAGATGATTCAAGTGAAAGCTAAAGATTTTCACTCTTTTGCTTCTTTAAATGGGAAGAATGTGATGTAGAAGATAGTCTTCTTTGAAAATAAAGGGTTTTTTCCCCTAACACATTTATTTATTTCTTTTTAAAGAATGAAAGCACTCGCACTCAGCCTGCTCCCTTCCTTGTCTTGTGCTTATACATTCAAATGTCAGCTTATCCTATGTGGAAAACGTCAGTATTTGTTTCAAAGAAGCCCTGGTTTTAACAATGGAGGTGTAGGATAGAGTTATGTGGGTCAGCAAACAGAAAAATGCCAGGGATCAAAGTCTCCTTTCATGAAAATTTCACTGAATTTGTTGAAGGTACAGCAGTGAGGAACTCAAGTGTCCATCTTCACGGACATAGTGTTAGAATAGTATCCTTCTAAGAATTTTTTTGATTAAGCAACACGGATAACTGATTTGTATTTTACTCTTTCTCTTTTCAGGAGTTCAACAGTTGTCATACTTTGAATAAGGAAACATAAAGGGACCCTGAAATAACTAGTAAAATATTAAATTGTTTAGCTGTCCATTATACCTAGTAGCTAATATTTTACTCTTCTCATTCATTCTGCTACTTAGACATTTAATACAGACTCATGCCATGCAACCTGTAATAGGCAAATGCTTTTGCATTATACTTCATTCTACTCCGGGATTGCTAAAGTGATGTTAATGTTAAAGTGACGCTTCATGCACAAACGTGTTATTTAAGTCACTGAGGAGATTTGTGTATGTATATATGCACACACTATATTTAAAAGAACGGACAACAGTCTGACTAGATGAGCCTTAAACCATCAGTAGTCCTATTTAAGAATGCTCACGTGGAATTGTGACATTTTCTCAGAGTTGGGTAGGAAGGGAAATTAGGTGCACCTCAAGTATCTGCTGTTTGTTGGGAGAACTCTGACTTGCCTCTGTCAAAGGGGCTTTCTTCCCATAATTTAACATTTTGCAATACTAAGCCAGTGGCTAACTTCCTGTAGTTTGATGAACACTTTCTAGCCTGAATGGCCTAAACTTATGAGTCAGATTGTCTACAGGGACTTTTGCACATCTATTCAAATTTGATGTCTTTATGAAGGTGGATAGCCCTAAGCTCACAGATGTCATCCAGACTCACCTTGCCCCTAACACTACAGGAGCTTAACAGTAAAGCAAGGCAACGTGGTTAAGATTTTAGATACAGATTACAACTAAAAGTTTAAAAGTATGCAATTTCAAAATGTGACCTCTAAATCAAACTTTACAGCAAACTTATCTTTTTCTCATTGTTTTCAGTCCTTTCTCTAGAACTCCCACGTTACATCCAAGTTTAAGGTTAGAATTATAAAATTTGCAGCAAGACTTCTCCTTCCCTCAGTTCTTCCATTTTCTTAAAACAGATTAGGAGGAGCTCCCTCTAAATTCCCACAGTAATATGATCAAATGGTATTTTCTTGGTCATTGGATATAATTCAAAAGAGGAAGAAGAAATACACAGCTCTAGTCTTAAATCATGTTGTGCCAGTTCTGAAGCTCCATCCTCAAACACTATAGTTCCTACCTGTTGTTTAGCTACAGGCTAAATGTCTCGACTCAGTCTAGGTTACTCAGAATCCATAAACTCATCAGGACTTACTATTTTGCCAAAGTTAGTTACTATACAGGATAATGAACTGCTTATATTTTGTAAGTCTCAGGAATTCTGCAATACCACCTTTCTGTAGAGATCACATGAAACGCTTTTGGACACAAACACATCAGTGAACTCAACATAACAAAAAAAAATCCCCAACACCATTGATTGTCCAATTTTTTGAGTTTTATCACATCAGTTCCTTCTTCCACATGTCAAAATACCTTGTCTTTTCTCCCAAGGACAAACTCTCGACAGCTTTGCCCCACGAAATTCAAAAGAATTGCAAGGAACTGCTAGCAATGTAACCTGTCACAAGAGAGTAACAGGTCAAAATATTTCAAAGTGAAATTTTGAACATACAAAGCAACTCATGCTCTTTTCATGATCATTGTAGTTCCTACATAGAGGGTAGCTGGCGATTAGGACTTTGATATAACCCTTGTACATAAGTATTTAATTTTCTTCACGTGGCACGGGAGCAGTATACATCTGTGTGTAGTCCTCTGTGGGGGACCATTTGGCCAAGGAAGGACTACCACCTTCTACTGTCACCAGATCTACAGTAGTATGTCCACATATTCCCATTTGTTGACAGAAAATTACAGTACGGATCATTTGAAAAAGGAAGGTTTATTGCAGAAGACACGCAAGAGGGAAAAGTACTGGAAAGGAGCTGTATCATATTTGTTGCAAAAGGGACATTTTTTTGCTCACGAGTGAAGTGTTTTCTTAGCCCTGCTGAGTTGCTTCTAGAAGAGACACAGTTTTACAAATAAATATATCAATGTCACATCTTTCTTCTATTAATTCTGTGTAAGACGGTTCCTATGACTATAAAATTTATAAAAATTAATTTATTAATGGGCATCAAACTATGTGAAAAGAGAAGAAAAAACCTCAGAAAGATAAGGAGATGGTGAAATTTCTTCAATTTGTATCTCTCAGAAGAGTTAAAGTTTAGGAACTGTAGAGATAAAAGGGAATGAAGCCTAGAAATGGCCTGTGGCTTACACCTACCCTCTAGTTGAAGAAGTCTTTGGATCCTCCAGACTCTTTTTTTCCCCCCAGAGTTCCCTATCTTGCAAACCCATGTATTTTTAACATTCAGTGACACTGGGGAACAGTCTCAACTCCTTTCAATTGTAAAACATCAAAGGAGAAAGATAGATTAATGTCAAAAGGAGCACTTCTATTGAATTCCATAGCTGCGGCGTTAGTCTTTTTGTTAGAATAGAAATACTAGGGTGAAAATGGGATTACCTTGGGGAAAATTACCTAGTGCATCTTAAGACAAAGAATTAAAATAGTGAAAATAATCTGAAATGTACATTCATGCAGTAGAAATTAAGCACTGTTAAGTGACAGAAAATGAAACTGAACAGCATCTTATTCATCAGTTTGCAGTGAGGTGAAGCTCCCCAAATGTGAAAACGTTGGCTGCATGCAGAAGACAAAACATAATAGAAATTTGGAAACAGATGGAATACAATACCGATTTCTGTATTTATGGTTCATTTCTGAGTTCCTTATTTTCAGAAAACTACTGTCTGGAGGGACATAGGAGAAGACAAACAAAGATGGGTTGGGGAGTGCAGGAGAGTCAAAATTTCAAGGTGCATACTTCGGCAAGAAGAGTAAAAAGTAACAAATTCTATATATATCTGAAGCATGTAAGTGTTAGGCAAGAAAAGGAATTTTCATCTTCCAGAGTCACTTATTAAATAGTGTGATGAAGTGAAGGGGAAGGTTTAGCTGGAACAGGAGAATTGTCAAAAAGATAAGACAGAAACCTCAAACATTTGAGTCGTTTTATACTGTACACTGTTCAGCTGCTGTTAAATATATAAAAAAGAAAGCAAATGTGTGAAAGTAAGGATTAGTAGGCATTGGAGCTGTATCTTTTCTATGTAATTCTACTCTTTGCTAATGACATTGTCACAACATAATAAAAAAGCATCTGCATAAATACCTTATTTAAGATGACATTAAAACCTACAACCAAAAGAATATGAAAATCTTTTATTTTATACATCAGTATTTCATCAGTCTTTGTATCTTAAATTTTCCATGTGATTTTTTTAAAGAAATACATTCACTAGTTTTGGTAGTATAGAATATTGTCTCATACTTTAATAGAGGATACTCTGATATGTATGCCACTACACTTTATAAAATGTGAGTGTCTTCATAGATTTGTTGCTCCTACAATTGTTATGTGATTTTCATATTTTTTAAAACTGTAGCAAAAGGTTTGTTTTTTTTTTTTTTGTTTTTATTTTAATCAAATTACAGAGATAACACTACGTCACAAAACCAAGTCAAGTGCCATTCAGGACAACATTTTTAAAAACATGAAAATTTGTAATTTAGGGAAACTCGATATACAAGTGAAAAGAAATATGTTCATTTTCCACAAGCAATTTGAAGAAGTTGATTTTTTATGATAAATCAGCGTACCCAATGTACAGTGAATATTAGCGCTCAGATACTCTTTTCTGAATAGGACCTGAATATTCTTCATTACCTGAAAAAGTAAGCAAGTATCTCCACTGAAAAAAACATAAACTTACTTGGAAGGTGAAAAGTGATTAAAACCAAAAATCTTCTGCTTTGTTTAACAAAGCTCTGTAGAAGTAGGCATCCACAATAGTGCTGCATCATCTAATGTAAGCAACACTTCAGGAATGACGTAAAAAACAAGGGAAAAGTGTGCTAGAAGAAGCTTCTAGATCATGCAAATGTATGTCTGCATACCTACAATTGTTTTTATATTTTGATCATCTCTTTTCATTAAGTATAAAGTGTGGTATAGTGGTACGTACTCTAGTTTTTTCACTTAAAAAAGCCCAAACTGGTTATCCAATTCTGCTTGTAGGACTCAGCTGGAATCTTGAAAATATCTAATGTTGTTTACTGTAGTAAACCCTTTTCGTACTCTGATCAATGTTATTAATCAATCCACTATGTGGCTACTTTGTGTTTAAATATGTGTAGCACCATATTGAAATGTGGAAGTATAGAACTTCTTTCAGAATATGAAGCATTGTTTTCCCTCACTGTGTCTCAGTGGTTGTACACTGACTACCTTGACTTCTGCAAAATTTCTTTCAGTACATACCTGCAACTGGGGATGTTAAGATTACGTGTAGCCATAGGAACATTGATGGTTCTTTGAGAGACCAACAGCAGTGTTCACCTCTTCTACTGGAGATAAAAGATAAAAGTCTCCATGGGAGATTTTGTGGGTTTGGGGTTTTTTTTCAGTCTTCCAATATAGTTACTAGTTACTGAAGTATCTGAATGTGTTCCAATGTGATCCAGATTTTCTTTTACATTCGTGGCCTAGTGAAGGGAACTTTTTTTTCCATCTTGCATTTGACTTTTGTGATTGTGAATTTTACCACATTCATGCTGAATTTTGGCAGCCGGTTACAGCCTTGTCGAGCAGATAAATTCTATTTGGATCAATGAACAAGTATAGCTTGAACTGACAAAGAGAGAAGGGTAGACGTGAGTGCTGTGGTAACTTTTATGGCTCCTTGTACTGCCTTGTGTCAACTCAGAGCCACTGGTCTAGAGCTTCAGGTTGTCAGGAATCCAAGGAAGTGCTATCTCAGAGCCTGCTACATTTCCTGAGACAAAACAAAATGTGACATTTCACTGCCCTTTTAATTAGAACCAGAACATTATCAGTAGCAGATGCTAGGCTGTGATATCTTTATTCCATCATAATCAAATACAAATTAACACAGATTTCCAGACTTAGTGGAAGCCACTTTATCTTAGGAAAGATTTCTCTCAGCCTTGAGAAATGTAGTGTTATCATTTTTTTGTGGGGAAAAAACACCCTTCAAATTAATCACACTTTAAATAGCCGAATGGAAGAGTTAATGAGGAAATAAAAAGTTATTCTTTTGGCTGGAAGCTGATATACTGAAAATAAATATGGAATGCTCTTGTGGGAATTTTGTAAATGCATGGTTCTGAACAGTCTTCAGCTTCTTGTCTTCATATTGTGTTACCTGGTCAGAAAATTTCTCTCCCCTCTCTTCCTCAAAAAAAAAAATTGGCCAAGAATATTTCTTTTGTTAATGTTATGATTTAAAATACTTTAGTCTCTTCACTACAGCATTTTACTCCCTGTCTGTACTTGCTGAAACACTGTTTTTTTGTTCCAATGTAATACTTTTATTAATCCATCTCCCTGCACCCTGAAGTATGCATTAGCCTGGTACATTCTTGTAAAGGCTATGGAAAGACACAATGATTTTGTAGAGCTTTTTGGAATGATGAAAGTTTTCAGTTAATGAAGAAGAAACTGACCTTTTTATTTTAAATGAAGGCTTTTCACATCTCCACACTGAGCTACCACATGCTTTTTTTGGTGCTTTATTGCATTCAGTCTATATTGTAGGTGTGGGTGGCAGGGCCAGGGACAGGTTGTTAGTAAAACAATATCAATATTACTGTATTTGAATACAAATTTAATTAAGTAACTATCTATGGATTTAACAGATTTAATGCAACTGATGTTTTCATTCATCAGGAAACTAAATTTCTTTTGTGTGATGTACAACTTCCTTCAGTTTTTGTAATAAGTGACAAGAAAAACAAATGCAAAGGAACACTACTATTCTACAAAATAATATGAAGAGATAAGATTAGGTAGAATTTACATTGTGGTCTTCAAAGTCTGTCAGAGTGAATGTGTGTTTTATTCCAAAGGCCCACTGTTAACCTTATTAAGGTTAATGACAAAACTCAAATCAGGCTAATGGATTTTAATTTCTTTTGCTGCTAATACAAAGAGCTATATTGTCATTTTAAGATCACTAATTTTCAAGAATACTGCTGTATGCATAGCAAAGCACAGATTTCTTGCAGCATCGTTTAACAGTGGTAGTATATAAATTTATATTTTAATTTCAGTACTTCTCTAATTAGTGACCTTTCATTAGGAAAGCCAGGCAGCACTAGTGAACCTGATGCTTTGTGCATGAAAGTCTGAGTAAGAAGTTAACCCGTCTTTCAAAAAACTGAGAATGCACTCTTTACCACCTCAATTAGAAGATATTGTAGCAAAAATCATGCAACATTTTAGAAGGAAAATAACTACAGAGAATTTTCTATTCAGATCTAAATATTTTGTTTTTAATTTCTCAATGAAATTATTCCCTCTGGATTTAGGCTCAAGACCTTTAGTTTTCTGCTTAGTCTCTAATGAAGAGGTTGGGGGAGGAGGGCAGGGAAGCAACCCAACTCTGATACCTCAGAGTTTGTTAGGTGCAAGGCTAGCAAGGGACAGAGAGACAGGCAGTCTGAACAATAGAGATATGAAACATGCTTGCTTGGTGGAGCTGTATTTAATAAATTACCTTGAAATTTAGAAAATGAAGCAAGGGAATGGTGAATGAAAATATCAAAGAAATACTGGTAAAATAGCTATTAAACGTTTGATGTCTTTTAGCTTTGCTCTTAAAATGCTTAATTTTTGCTTTGGTCACATAGTCCTCCTTGTACTATTTTACCCTCTCTGTATGAGCATTTATGTTTAGCTATCTCTAGCTCTACTTCTTGTCTAGTAGGAATATACTGGCTGTATGTAAGCAGCATGTCACCCTGAATGGTCAACCAGGGAGATACTTAAATTTATTTTTGTGACAGCTATGCTCAGGATGCTTTTCCATCTCTTGCCTCCTGGAGGAAGTGTGTGAACATGGGATCAGTTGAGCACAACTCCTTTTCCCCCTTAGGCTGCAAGTATTTACCCTCTGCACTTTGTTTCTCCCATCCATGAAGAAGTACCACCCTCATTCAGAAAGTTCATATGTTTCTATGAAATTATATAAATTAATAACACAATCTTATTTTTCTAAATAAATTAATTTAGGCTACAAAAACATGCATTTTTATGACTATTAAGAAACTAATCTAAATAATCCTCATATAGTTTTTTCTCCATGCATTTTAGTGCATACATTCACCTATTGTTCATAAGTACTTTTTGAACATTTCTCTGGCATCATACAAAATTCTGAAAAAGTGTCTTGATGAACTGAAAGTTTCAAAAGTGGCTTGAAAAGACTATGTTCAGTGTCACAGCTGAGAAGCTTGGGGCAGATAAACCTCATGCTAGCCTATACTTCACAATAAAACCAGAATTTTATAGTGGTAATGAAGCACTCCTCTGTGCAATCTGAACAAGATTTTGTACCTTTGTTATTCGCAACCGACCAAAATTAATGGATATTTATTTGAGTTATGATTGTCTTAAAGATTTATTGTTTGCACTCCACAAATATAAAATCATTCTAACTTTGTCATAAATTTCTGGTGTTTTGAAAGTTAAAGTCCAGCCTTCTGGTCAGCAGAATCAAGATATCTCAACCCAGTAGGTTGTTCTGAATCAAGATCATTGTATTTTAGCCATATTTTGATGCATATGTTATATGTTCCTTTGACACCTTAACAGCAGTGTGAGACAAGTTCAGCTTTGCAGGAACTGTACCTGCGACATAGCCTCGTTGATATTTGAACCAATCTTGAGATTGCTTTTTGTAGACAGAAATAAAAACAGAGAGCTTAAATTTGTTTGATATTAGCAAAATCTATGTTCATAAGCTTCTTGGCTATAATGCAATTTCTTAGGTCCTCACAGCACGTCTGGAGTTTATTAATAATAAAAACAAAACAAACAAACAAAACAAACAAACAAAAAACCCCCAGCAGACTAAAGTATTACTTGTTTAACTTTGTTTATATAAAATAGAGGACATTATGAAAACCCTGTCAAAGAATAGAGGACATTATGAAAACCCTGTCAAATATGAAGCAGAGCCAGACGGTGCAGTAGGTAAACCATAGAAAATGTAGAACCCCTTTTTTTCACATACTTTTAAAAGTCTAACTTTTGATCAGTGACCTGTTGATTACTTGGAAGGAAGAAAATTCTTCTGTCTTATTATTTTCTTTGAAAATTGTTTTGAAAGCTGTCACTGTCTGGTATGTCCGTTATAGTAATGCTATATAAGCTCAATTCTATAAGGAAGCGGTATTGCAAAATACTTCTTTCAGAAATGTTTGTATCTTTATTTATCAACTAGTTTCCTCTAGAAGCCTGAAATGAACATCCCAGCTGCAAAATTTAAGAATGCAAAAGTGTCTACACTTTTGTGTACACAGATGTACAGATAAAATGCAGTTTGTAAATATATGTGCATGCACATCCACAAGCATGAAAGTGTACATCTGTATCACAGATACATATATACACATATTTAATGCCTAATACCACATATTTCA
Organism: Pterocles orientalis; assembly: GCA_011057875.1. Classification (NCBI taxonomy): domain Eukaryota; kingdom Metazoa; phylum Chordata; class Aves; order Pterocliformes; family Pteroclidae; genus Pterocles; species Pterocles orientalis. The sequence goes on from WKFP01000219.1 coordinate 25,095, forward strand.
TGTTATAACAAGAAAAAAACTAACAAAAATTTCAAAATTATTTGTAGAAATATTGTATAAATTAAGCTTAATCTTTGGTTTACATAGATACACATGGATTGAAATTAATAATGCTCCAGTTATTTATCTCAGAAACTGTCAAAAAATGTTAATTTGAAAAGAATAAAACTTTCATGATACAATAAGAACCTCTGATGAGATGTTTTCATTCTTTTAGTGACAATTTTCACTCTATTAGCTATAAACCACAATTTGTTACCAATCAGATGTCAGAGAGCTATTGGAGACATATTTTCTTGTCTTTGTGTGTGAATACCATAATTTACCATGGATTTGAAAAATGAGTGTAAGTGTGCCCTTCAACTATCTCTTCTCAAGCATATTGCTACTTTCCAGTGCCTCATGGGGTCAACAGTGCAGGTGTTGTCATTTTGGCAACCAAAAGATCCATACAATCGATACAGTGATGACACCACAGTGCATTATAAATAATCAATATTTGAGATTGTTTTAAAGTTGTGATTTTATTTTTACTCTCTTGTGTCATGACAACTGAAAGTTGTTGGTGCACCTTCTAAATTAACTGGGAAATGCCTGCTACTGGAGCTGAGGTTGACTGACCACTATTGGCAAATTTAATTATTGGCAGACTTTTAAGACTACATATTTTGAATGGTAATCTTTTTTTCTGCATGTTTTTCCATGAGAAAACAAGAAGAAAGAAAAAAAATAAGAAGAAGAAGAAGAAAAAAGAAATCTCTTTTGTATATTACCTATTAATTTTCTTACACCAGAATTATTTCAATCTCTTTTGAATTTAGTATCCAGGTCCCAAAGAAGAAGAAGAAAACATACTTGCTTTTTCACCTGTTTCTTTAGGAGTACAGTGCTTTTCCAGATCATTCAGATTGAGTTGGCGGTACAGGTGGGATATAAATCTCCTTGGTCCTTGGCAGAAAAAATGTTACAATTTTTATATGTTTTGTCATACAGATCTTATCACTTTAATATGAAAATGGGTCATTCTCCACTCACCCACTGCCAAAGCATGACATTTTTGCTATAACTATTACCTCTGTACTGCACTTAAATTTGATTTATGAGAACATTTTATAGGATGGTGTCTGGCTCCAAGCAACAAGACAGAGAATGCTAATGTGGACCAGTAGCACCCCCTCAAACAAACCCTCAAAAATACTTGTATGTTGATTACCTACAGATGTAACTTCAACAACAAAATCAGAAGAACAGGAGGGACTAAAGAGAACTCACTGTTCTGAAATATTCTTAAAACTGCTGAAAGAAATAGAGGGAAGACGTGAGGAAAGAAGTGCCTCTCTTAAGCACCCCATTGCTTTAAATACAAGATAAAGAAACAAAATGTGCAAAAACCCACAGAAATAACATCAACAAGATTTTTTTTGTTAACTGAGTATTGGCATCTGTGCTTTTACTGAGGACCTTTTTCCAGATGAGGCTGTCAGAAACTGAGGTTACCCACTGTATATTCTGCACACTGCAGTTTCTTAACTTACTAATGGTTTTAGATTGCTTGGGTTTTGACCACTGAACTAGGTATAGCTGCGAAAGCGAATTAACAGTTGGGAAAACAAATATGTGAGTGTTGGTCCCTTTAATATCAAGGTTATTTAGATACATCCCCCTTTGTTCAGAAGGAAGTGGGACATTACTAAAAAAGCACTTTTCTTGCTGTTCAAAATTATGAGAATATTTTGAGAAATTTTGAGAAATTTGAGAAATTCTAGGTTGTTTTGAGGATGTACTAAATGTTTGCTATCAATTACACTGGGGTGTGTATCTTCAGAGGAGTCTGTCTGGAAGTGGACAGGCAGGCCTTCTTCAGTTTGAATCATCCAGTTTCAAATGCCATTAAACACTTGAGTTATGGTGTCTAAATTGTTTTTTCTACTTCCTTTGGAAGGCAAAACATTTCAGAAGTTTAGAGAGTAAATAATAACTGGATTTTGCAGTAGAAACCCGAAAGCACAAGGCTGTGCTCAACTGATAGATTTTCTCTCTTCTTTTTATAGTGTGACCTAGTAATCATAAAGGATGCCATTTAGAGCTCTTGAGTCCATTTTAAGTACATAAACAGTATTTTGTCTTTAAAAATGAATTAGATGTCTTGCTCTGTTAGTATCTAGTGTTTAGAATACACAGAACTAATTGTTCTGAAAAAATGAGTATCATACAAAAAGAAAACTGTGCAACTTATCTGTGTAGAATCATATCATAGAATCATAGAATCATAGAATGGCCTGGGTTGGAAAGGACCATAGTGATCATCTAGTTTCAACCCCCCCGCCATATGCAGGGCCACCAACCACTAGACCAGGCTGCTCAGAGCCACATCCAGCCTGGCACATCCAGTAGCTTTCAAGACGCTATATATCATGTAATAAACAACAATGTATTGCAAAACTGAAGTCTTAGTTTAGTCAGAAATCCTGTCTTGTCCGCCACAAAAATCCTTACGCTTCTTTCTGTTTGCCTTTAGCAAGTATATACTCAGTGTTTCCACCAAACTACCCTTCCTCACAAAAACCCTTTGAAAATCCTAACCATGCAGTGTTTACCATGTCATACACATTCTTTCATTAGGAATTTCACACTGATTTAAGAAGGATATTTATTTTGTTTCAAAAGCGTATAACTCCTACATCTGGGGCACGAAGCATCTAGAGTAGCTTGTAGGTATTTTGGGCCTGTGGTAAGACTCAGGAGTTTTTTGAATGTTGTCAAATAGGTTGCAGTGATGAAGATACTATGGAACTTTAGTTTGTAAAAATTTACTCCAGTAATGTTCCCTTACTTCTGCTGCTAGTTTAAATCAGTGATCTGGATCATGGAGTACTTTCATGAATACGATTTATGCAGGTTGGGAGCAGATTTCTAAAGTGACATTGTTATGGGTTTTGTCTGGCAGCAAGTGAGGGGTTAAAGTGGTAGCTCCAAGTCACCCTGTCCCCTAAGTGTTTGGTAACAGGGGGAGTGGGGGAAGGGCATGCTCCCGCCCCAGATCAGCCAATCAGCGCCTCTGCGAATAGCATATTTAAGAAGGGACACTGAACAATAGATTCGCGTGGCGAGGCCCTGGGAGCCGGGCATGGCAGGCAGCCGGCGCTGCCATCCAGACACCTGCTAGACTCCTGTGAATGATCTGCCGTAGCCCAGCCTCTGCCATGGCTTGCCCGGGAGCCCTTCTTCCTGGGAGCCAATGAAGACTTCCGATGGTGGAGAAAAGGAAGCGGGATTTGAGAAGTGATGGAACTGCACGGCACTCCAGTCACTGAGAGCTCCGCTATTTTTCCTTGCCATGTGGTGAGTCGGGGGAGTCGCCGGGGGACTGAAGCCCCTTTGGAAGTAGCTGTGGAGGACCCCACGCTGGAACTAGAAGCCCCAGGTTGGAAAACTCCATGAGACAGCAGGAAGAAGACTTTGAGGAGACAAAGGAGTGGCTCACACTGACTGCAGTCCCTACTTTTCACCCCCTCCATGTTCTGCCAGAGGGGAGAAGGTACAGAACAAAGCCTTTGGGCTTTGGGATGAAGGGAGGGGTGGGGGAGAAGTGCTTTTGTGTAAGATGTGGTTTCTCTCTTTCAATATCCTGCTTCTTGTTGTAAATAGTTAATAAATTCAGTTGTTTTCTTGTTCTTCATGAGTTGTGTCGGTCTCTTGCCCGTGACCCTAAGTGGTGAGTGAAACCCCCCCAGATCCCTGCCTCAGCCCGCCAGGTGTTTAGAAAAAAAACTGTACCCGCAGTTTTATAAACCATGACAGACATTTTACTTTTTTTTTCATGCTGACATTCTTCATAAGCAGTAGATGTTCCAGTGTATTTAAAGGCACTTTCCAACGTACGAGAAACTGTTCACTCTTTGGTTAGTGAGTATCTAGTCTGGTAGAATGTCAATTTGTGATGTTAATGCATGTATTTGCAAATGAGGATGGTTCTTCTCTCGTACTGTTTCTGCAAACATGTGTCCTTCTGGACCTTTCCAGCTGTATTCTTTAACTCTTTTTATTGTTTAACAGTAAGAGAAGTAGGAAAGAGAAAAAAAATTTCTAAGAAATCTGTATGTCTCAAGACCTGTGTTCCTCTCACTGATTCTGACAATTTTGACACAGCTTTCACTAGCGAAAGATTCCTGGTGTTGTAATGGAATTCTGGTCAACGTACTGGAAAACATGATATATCTCTGAAGAAAACTTACCTTAGATATGTAAATCCTGTATTCAAGTCCCTCCATCAGATGTATCTCGCTTAGCCAATGAATACCCAAAATCACAAGATTAGATCTTGTTTGAGGGCAAATTTATCTATCTGTTTGACTTCAAACAGAAAGACAGCTGTTATTCATTGTAGCGAAGAGCAAAAATATGCACTGTCTTGGGGGCTGGCAGACAGACATCACATAATGTCTGGTGTCCAAGGTTTGATTCTTGCTCTAATGAATGTTTTAATTATCTGTACAAGGTAGAACAACTCCATCAAGAGAGACTAAGAAAAACTATATCTAATCAAGGTCCCAGCACGTAGCAAATGTTAATTTGCTATGGCACTGGTGCATTTAAATGGTTACTAGTAGCAACATGAAGCAGAATCCTTAATTTGTAGCATTGTTAAGGTCAGGATTCATAATTATTCATGGTATACCAAGCATGTAATTATTTCAATGTATATTTAAATCTGATTACGGACTATATTTCAAGGATGCAAGATTTTTTGTGAAATGCAATTATGCTAATAAGTAAAATAATCAGTATGTTTCTTATGCTAACATAGAAAGAAAGAGCTCATTTTGAATATCTAACACTGAATCTTTCTGTTTCTAATGAAAATTCACCTAATTATCATGTGGGGAAATTTCTGAGATGTCAATACCTCACTGATATTCTTCATTCTCCAATCCTCGTATCTACTCAGATATGATTGGTGCAGGTGGATTTCTGTTGACACTAGAAACAGAAGTCATTCTGCACATTTGCTTTTTCAAAACACAGGGTTCATGTCATGTCTCTCATTATTGGCTATGAGTGAATAACAAAAATAAATGCTGTGCACATTGATTAAATTAGTCGTACAAATTTGTTTTGGCAAAGCTCTCAAATGCCTGAACTGTCAGATAGGAATTTAATTTTTCTTTCAGACCGAAACTGTGTTTCAAAAAGCTCAAGCAGATGTGAATTAATTGTTGATCAAGTGTTTACTAATGTGTTTAAAAGTGTCTGTGCCTTTCTGGTCTCTGCTCTTTGGTGGTAGATGTTGGCTGCATATTCTATGTCCACCGGATGTTATAGTTTGCATAGGACAAAACTAGGGATCTTTGATCTCCACAGCATATGGCAGATCATGCCATCACTGGGAAATAACAAAGCCAGGCTTGAAATGAGCTCGTTGGTTCTTCCTCTAAGTTATTTCAGAAAAGGAAAGTATACTTCTTTGCCTTTTTTACTGGTGATCTCATTTCTATTTGCCTTTTGAACTACACCTTTTGTAATACCCCTAAGAAATTAATAGAATTATAGATGAATAAAATAATAGCATTTTTTCTCATTATTTTTTAGAATTAAGCAGATTGTGAAATTGTTCCCGTCTTATGAAGATAAATATTAGGGTTGTTTTCCTCATAATCTTTACAATACAGAGTTGACTTTTTCGCCACGATCCTAAGTTCAGTTTCCAATACATCTTGTTATTCAGATGCAAGCTTACAGAGATTACTGTGATCATAACCTTATTAGATCATTATTTTAACAGAAGTGAATGACCTGAACATCAAAATCCAAAACAGATGTGATGGCTAAGTCAATAGTTAAGTGGCCTGAATTCATCAGTGATTTTACCAAACTATGTGAAAGAGTTGCATAGTGTCACAGGACTTTACTGTTAAGTGAGTAAATCAATACAAAAAATAGATTAATATCTGAGTCCTAGAACAGCTTGTCAAACCATGGTCATCTTGAATCATGGCATGACCAGTAACACAAGACATATTTACTGGCAAGATGATTCTGAATTTCCTTCTTCAGTAGCTCCAGCGTTATCTGGCAGACTTAAAAATTTATGTGCCAGATTGCTTTGTAATGTGTTACAATCATTTCGAAAGAAATCAAAACCTATTTGGGCAGCTTTAATGGGTCAATATATGTGTGTAAGTGATCTAGCAGTGGTCTTGACGTTATAATTTCAGAACTGACTTCAAAGGAATAGACGTTCGTCTGAATTACAGAGATATAACACAGAGAGTTTAATATGTCCTCATTTTATGTTGCAGTGTCAGCCTTTCCAAAAGAAGAAGAAAAAACAGAAAATACTGTAAAGACAAGACATCATTTACTTTGTGTCTGACAATTGAAATAACATTCAAAACCACAAAGTTGTAAAGAAGTAAGTCAATGGTGACGCAAAGACACCAGTATTTCTTCCAGGGTTACAGGTTTTAATTTTGTTTTCCTTTTTCTACATTCTTTGTAGCCCCAAAATATCACCGCTGATGTTATCACCTCTGTGTGGCAGATGTAAGTTAAGTGCTTCCTTAATTTACACATCACTTCCTGCATTCTTCAGTTCTGAGTTTTAGCACCTTCACTTTTTAATAGCCCTATTTGAGAAGTAAGAGCCAGTCTGCATCATGAGCTCTCTGTTCTTCAATTTTTTCTTCTCATAATGAAGGTAATGATATGGTGACATTTTTCGAAGAAAAATATTGCGTATGTGGAGGCCTCACAGAAAATTTTGTATGCTCAATCTGTTTTTAGAAGCTGAAGAGCTTCTTGGATTGTATTTTACTGATGGAATATCTGTTAATGATTTGGGGTTTTTTGTTTGGTTATTTTTCGGGTTTTTTTGTCAAACTAACGTGATTTAGACTTACTGAAAGATAAAGTAGAGATGGATGTAAGACCAATATATCTACTAAGTTCTTTCTGCTGGTATATCTTCATCATGTCTAGTCAAGCACAATTCAGCATCAGCAGAAGTCACCAAAAAGATGCTCTGAAATACTACAACTTCCAGAACATTTCTCCTAGTCTTACCATGCACAGCTGTACATGCCGAAAGAAGGAAACAGCCGTAAATTTACATTCCTCAGAAGGATGTACTAAGAATTTGACCATGTGGCTTTTTTTCAGATGCTACAACTTCACAGCTTCAGATGACGTCCAACAAGAGAGGTCTCTGGGTGCTTATTAAATTGGAAAAACCGTCACCTCTCTGAGAGCTCTGTATTCTAGGTAGTATGACAGCATGTGACAAACAAGGTGGACATGACAGAAGAGCTGTGTGGTCTACCTAAGCTTCCAAAAAGCCTGGTACTTCATCTGTAAAAAAAAAGAAATTATCTTCATTCAGCAGTTAATTTCTGCACTCGGGTGCAAATCTGAAGAAAACCCATTTAAAGTGACTTGCACTATGTCATTATAAGCATGGTCTACACAAAAGCAAAAATTGTCCTGCAAGACCATAAAGGGAAGTATAAACTGAAAAAAAGGTATAATAAAATTAAAGAGAGTGAAACAATACAGAGACTTACCAGTGAAACTCAGATTAGGAGTAAAGAGAAAATTATTGTGTTCGTTGAGACAGTGCTCTGAGAAGTTAGTTGGATCTGTGAAGAGTTTTCATCTTTCCAGACAGCGGCAAATGAATCAGACATAAAGGCAATCTGTATGACATACATATCTGTTACACCATGATAAACAGGTGGTCTTTAGGAACTTTTAATCATCACTTCCCAATCAATTCAGCATAGATTACAAGAATGGTGTGTTTTTTGCTATGCTGTGGCGAATGTTAAATACTTTCTTTCTTAAAATGGTCATTGTGCCACTAAGCCTTGTCCTGGGTTAAGCTGAGACAGAGTTAACTCTCTTCATAATAGCTAGCAAGAGGCTGTGTTTTGGATTTGTGCTCAGAAGAAAGCTGATAAGAAGTGATGTTTATGCCGCTGTCAATATTGGCAGACCAACGAAGCTGGGAGGGAGCACAGCCCCAGTTACTAGGCTAGGATTTGATCGTAGGTTCGGGACTGAGACCCAGAGTGGCCAATAATCTATTCCACAACATACACATCACGCCCAGTATATAGGTGAGGACCCTCCAGAAGATTGTCCCTTTTGCTTCCGGATCTCTTTTGCTTCAGATCTCTCTCCATGTGGTCGCTCTCGCAAGTCCTTCCACCCCTACACCCCAGTCAGGTCTCGGTCTGGGATGCTCGGACTGTTATCTCCGTTCTGTGAGTGAGGTTTCAGGACTCTCCCTGCTCCGGGAACAGGCTGAGCCTTGGTTGCCGGGTGGGGGGGCAGTATCACTGTGTATCACTCATTTGTATATTTATATATAGTATTATTTTCAATATTGTAGTTTAGTTATTAACTTGTCCTTATCTCAGCCCACGAGTCCTTTTTCCATTTACCCGTTTAATACTCTCCCCTAACCTCGGATGAAGGGAGGGGGGGAGAGGGAATTGTGTGAGCAGTTGTGTGGTTTGGCCCCCAGCCAAGGCTAACCCATCACATTCCTTTCTGGCGCCCAACGTGGGGCGTGAGCAGTTGAGATAATGACAGACTTGAACAGGGTGTATCAAAGCATACTTCCAATAAGCATTTATTATGTTGCCTGAAATGCTGCTATGGGAAATATTGAGGTACTTGCCACATATACTATTTATCAGTATTTATGGGCTGCTGGTTGTCTGTGGGAGCTGGGCAGAGGTTGTGACATTGCTGATGAAGGTTATTGCTGTGTTGTGCCCTTGATTTTGCTTTGGGAAAATTGAAAATATTATCAGGTTTAATCTTGTTTGTTTTTACAATGGCTGGCACCAAGATAAGTGAAGCTGTGGCATCATCCCTGGGCTCTGGGTACCCCTTGCTGAAGATTTCTGCCAACTACACCAGCAACAGAACTATGGAGGCGACGTTTCCCTTCACTGTCCCCTTCTCCTCCCAGAGCATTTGCAAAAGGTTTTGGGGACTTTGAGTATCGCTGGGATTTTCAAACCAGTTTGATCCTGTTGCTAGGCTTTCTGAATGTATGTCAATCCGTATATATTGTTAAGGTTAATGAACAATTCACCCAATGCATTACCAGCGATGATCCAGATGCCACCACCACTCCCCCAGCCAATGTTGTAGAGACACCAACCACTACAGCAGACATTGTGGTGACTCCAACCTTGATGTCTCCTACAACCATACGAACCCCAGCATCCTCCACAACACCTCCATTTCCAGCGCCCACTACAGCTACTACAACCATTGCTACTCAAACTTTATCAATAAGCATCCCAGAGTCTCTGCCATTAGTTGTGGCCCCCATAGGGAAGAAGAAAACACAAAAATCAGTAGGTGTAGAAGAGGAGAAAAAAGCTCCGCCTATGAAGGAAGAAGAGGAGGAGACCTATGACCCTGATAGAGTGGAGGTGGGCCCCTTCAGAGCAGGGCCATCATGAGTACGAGGGAAAAAGGAAGAAATCATACATGAGACAGTAACCATCCGACCTCTATCTAGGTGTGAGCTGCAAGATATTAAACAAGACTATCGCCATAAGAAAGATGAGTCTTTCCTCACCTGGATGCTCAGATGCTGGGACGACAGAGCCAGTAGCCTGGATCTAGAGGATGGTGAAGCTAGCTAGAGAGCTGGGAAATCTTGCTGGGGACGACACCGTCAGCAAAGAAGTCAAAAAAATGCAATTGGCTTGCAGTCTCTGGAAAAGGCTCCTAGAAGCTGCACTGAAGAAGTATCCCTACAAAGAAGATATTACATGGTATTACATGGAAACCATGCAAGTGAGTCAACATGGAAAGCAGTATCCAGCACCTGAGGGAATTGGCTGTGTGGGAGCTGACCTATTATGACCTGACAAACCCGCAGACATCTGAAGACCCAGATGAAATCCGGTGCACACAGCCCATGTGGCACAAGGTACTACAGAGTACACCACCATCATATTCTCATGCACTAGCAGTAATAGAGGTTACAGGTACCACCGTGGGTGATGTGGTCACCTGACTCTGGCAATTTGAAGAGAATACCTCCTTACAGACCTGCATCTCAGCTGTGGAGAAGCTGTCTCAGATGGTGTCTGAGACCCTGTCCTGGGAGCTCCAGCAGTTGAGAGAATGTATGGCCTGCCCTCCACGGATGCATGCCAGTATCTCAGCAGTTAGAAGCAAGCTCAAGGGAGATGGTATACACCAGGTTTTACCTGCGCAACCATGGAGAAGACATGAGAAGATGGGATGGAAAACCAGCCTCAGCCCTAGAGGCACATGTATGCAAGCTGCAAAGAATGAACGCAACTGGGAGCTTTTCCGGTGCTTCCAGAAGACTTGCTGCTCCAGTTTCCACTAACATATTCCTTCAACAGAGTAAGAGGGTTGACTTTGACTTTGCTCCCAATCCTGTGAGCAGAATTTCTGACCCTTATTCACAAGGACTGAGTAACCAGAATGAGATTGGGGCCCACGCACTCTGCCCCACAAATCCACCCAACAGTACAGAATGCTACAGTCCGTATTAGAGAGGCCCTGTCTTCAACCAGGCGGACTTAGACCGACAACATAAGGGTGAATAATTATTAGCTCATTGAGCCCATGATGTTTCAGGTCACCAAGGAAGAAATGCAACATACAGATGGTCTCATGATGGAGGGGTGGACTTACCTATGGACACTATTGCACGGGTTATCCATGAATGTGAAACTTGTGCTGAAATCAGAAATTTTACATACTGTAGACAGGGATAAAGCCCCTGTGGTGCATATCAAGAATGTGCTGGGGAAGACAGTCTGGGTTATTCCTGCCTCGGGTAAAGATAAATCCATTCATGGGATTGCTTTTGCTCAAGGACCTGGGTATACTGGTGGGTAATGCAGAAGGACGGTGAAGTTCGATGTGTACCTCACGGGGGTTTGATGATGGGTGAAGCTGGCTGATAAATTTAGCTGTACAGTGTTAGCTTCTGCATAACCCTGCCATTGCATATTATCATTGCTATGGTTGTTATATATTATACTAATGATATTCTATTAAGAACCATGCAGGTTCAACAGAATCAGAACTGACATCTGGCAACTTCCCTGAGATTGACATCCTCAGCTTGCAGACCATGGTCATGGGCTCTGCCGGGTATACCAGAAGTGTAAGTTCCAGGTGCAGCATGAAATAGAGACTAACAACACCCATCTCCTTAAACATTGTTAGGGACTGTGGATATGATGATGGCAACAGGAACTTTTGTCTATCAGTATCTGCAAAAAGGGATCCAATAGCATAGTGCAACGATGGAGTGAAGTTCAAACTGTTATTTTCTTTGATCTAGTGTGTGTCTCACATCTGACCAAGGGTAATTGAGATCTTGTACATAATTTCAGATTTGACTTATGTCAGAAACACTGTAATGACTTTTCTATGTGTGTAAATAGAGAAAAAAAACATGACAGGTTAGAAGAGAAATACAAAAATGAAACTTAGGCATGGATTAGAGTTTTTAATAAATAGAGCCAAAAATTGGAGAAGGGAAGAAGGTACAAGAAGGCAAAGCTAAAAGTTATTAAATAATGGAGAAGCAGTGAAAGCAGTAAAAGAAAGAACAGGAAAAGGGAACAGCTTAAAGAAATGTAGTTTAATTGCCATGACAGACTTGTATATTGCAATATTGTGATTCTTCTGGCAGTGAAATTTAGTCAAAACTGCTTCTTGATTCTTGTGTGCTTTTTACAGAAAGGACTGTGAGAACTGGAATTGAGCACGCCCCAAAAAAAAAACCAAACCCAATGTAGGTACACATTACATTGAGTAAGCAAGAAATTAAGAATACTGAAACAGTGCCTTCAGCCTCTGGAAAAAGTGGATCAGATAAGAAAACCTCTCAGTGTAAATATTTCTAGCTTTCTTTTGGCAATTCCATCCTACTCCATTTTTATTAATATAGTCAGTGAATAAACTTAAACTTATACAGGCACAACTACATAATTTTGAAACTCATCAATACTTTGGAAAAAAATATTGGCTCATTGGTTGTGTTTGGTTTGGTGTTTTTTTTTTTTTTTTTTTTTTTTTTTTTTTCCTTAAATTATTTTTTGTATTTATACTTACATACTGTCCTGGTTTTGTCTAGGACCAAGTTAACTTTTTTCATAGTAGGTAGTGTGAGGCTGTGTTTTGGATTTGTGCTGAGGAGAAGACTGATCACATATTGATGTTTATAGTTGTTTCCATGACAGGCAAGGACCTTTCAGCTCCTCTTCTGTGCCAGTGTCTGCAGGTGCAGGAGAAGCTAGGAGGGAACACAGCCCGAATTCCTAGACTAGGATTCGACCTTAGGTTTAGGATTAGGACTCAAACTGGCCAATGGTATATTCCATATCACGTACATCATGCCCAGTATATAGGTGAGACTCTGTCCAGAAGTTTGCTCTCTCTTGGTCCAGGTTGTCTCCCTCTGGATCTCCTCTCTCTTAGGGTCATCTCAGTGTCTCGGATACTCAGTCTGTTATCTCCATTATGGAACTGCAGTTTTGGAACTCTCCCCGCTCTGGGATCATTAACGAGGAACATGCTGAGCCTTGGTCATTGGGTGGTGAGCAGCATCACAGTATATCACTCATTTGTATATTCGTATATATTAGTATTATTATAATCATTATAATTATTTACAATATTATTGTACTTTAGTTGTTAAATTATTCTCTCAACCCATTAGTTTTTTTTCCCTTTACCCCTTTAATTATTTCCCCTGTCCCTGGAGGGGGGACAGAGGGTGAGCATTTTTGTGATTTTGCTTGCTAGCCAGGAGTTCAAAACCATGACACATACATGTTCAAATTTTTAAGAAAAACTGTGAAAATTATTTGACTGGCTATGAAAAATATATTGTTAGGTAACCATCTGATTCAAATTTAATTTTGGGGCAATAAATGAAAGTAATATGAAATACATTGATAATGTTTTTGAAAGAAAGAAAAAGGAAAACAAAACCTATATATGTAGCTAAAGCTACTTGTTACACTGAATGGCTACTACAAGTCAGTTGCGTTTGGAAGGTTAGAGATCACTGGCTATTTTGTGTGCTGCAATGCAAAGAAGCAATAGGAGTGTGCTGACATGGAACAGACAGAATTTTCCCCTCCTCCATAAATAGGGGTTTAACACTTCTAGGAACATTTATCACTTCTTCGTAAAAAGACCCAGATACTGTACCAGTCTTGTTAACACAGCAGAACCAAACCAATCAGATATGCTTTATCCCACAGCAGCAAAAGGTATTTCATTCTCTCCCACATCCTTTTTATCTTCCACTCCCAAAAATTGTATTTAACAATAACCTAGTTTCACTTTTCAATGCCACACTCCGACAGAATAGAAAATGTCACCTTGTCATGCTATTCCTGCTTCTAATAGAGCAAAGCTCTTTGGAGATCTGTTACTTTAGGTTTTGTATGTGTGAATAAGTAGCAAAACCAGACTCCAATGCTGTTTAGGTTCCTTGGTGAGAATAAAAATAATACAAGTTATTATACTATAGTTAATTAAATTTGCCCTTTAACTTCATTGGAAGTCTGAAAGTAGGTCAGTGTCTTCTTGAGGTATCCAAGTATTCCAGTGCAGAATTTATTTGTATAGTTTCTCTTCCTGTTTGAAAAGGTAATCTCTTTCTGGTAAGCATTTGCAGAAAGCAAATTCGGAACATACACCTGCCTTTGTATTAATACAACTCAAAGGATTTGACAGCTTGATAAATACAGCTGTATTTTTTTCACTTGGGGAAGAGACTGGAGAAAATATTTGTAGTAGTCAGGAGTCAAACAGTTAAAAATGCTGGTAGTTAAAATAGCCATATTCTAAATTCTGTTGTAGCTACCGAGATGGATGGGGCAGTTCATACTTTCCAGAGCTGTTGTTTAAAAGTGACTGCAGACAGATACATCACAGTGCCCTAATGAATCATGTCCTCAGCATTGTCTTCATAATGGTTGAAACCTAGAAAGCCAATGCAGCAGAAGAGGATGGAAGTATATGGTGAACTTTTGCACACAAAAAATTAAGATAGTGTAAAAGTCCTTCACTGGCCTATGCAATGTTTTGTGTTTTATAAAAGTCATCTTTGGCCTAACAGAATTCAGTCATGTCAGAATTGCACAAGGTATTTTAGATATTGAATCATTCCCTAAATAGTATAATTTGCCTGAGTGCCACAGAAATGTTCAGGTGAACATGAAGTGATGTTTTGGTTCAAGAACACTCCTCAATGATGTGTTAGTCCCTGTCAAAAGTAGCATTCGGAGATGGGAAAGTCAAAAGTTAGCTGTTGTTCTTCTTGCTGTTCCTTTAAACTAATGTTGCTGTGGGAGGGGAGCCTTAATGCATCCCACACTTATCACTCCAATGAGAGAAAAGTCAGCAACAAATGCCCAATGCCTGGAAAAGGTTCATGGACTGCCATGGGGGTGGCTGAAGAGCAGCACACGGGAGGTCCAGACTCTTTGGGAGCCCAACTTAAGTGCTTCTACACTAATGCATGTAATATGGCAAAAAAACAAGACGAGCTGTGTGCACGCCTGTGGGCGTATGATCTTATTGGCACAACGGAGACATGGTGAGATGGATCCTAAGACTGGAGTGTTGGAATGCAGGGATACAGGCTCTTTAGGAAGGACAGGCAGGGCAGACAAGGAGGGGGTGTTGCCCTCTATTTCAAAGACAAGCTGGAGTGCATGGAGCTCCGTCTGGGGTTAGATGAGGAGCCGACAGAGAGCTTGTGGGTCATGATGAAAGGGAGGGCAAGGACAGGAGACGTTACAGTGGGGGTCTGCTACAGGCCACCTGATCAGGAAGAGCAAGTGGAAGAGGCACTATATAAACAGATAGAAGCAGCCTCACGCTCACAAGCCCTGGTCCTCATGGGGGATTTCAACCATCCTGATATCTGTTGGAAGAACAACACAGCACAGCATAGGCAGGCCAGGAAGTTAATGGGATGTGTTGATGACAATTTCCTTCTCCAAGTGATAGAGGAACCAACCAGGAGAGGGGCTATGCTGGAACTTGTTCTCACCAACAAGGAAGGGCTGGTGGGGAATGTGGAACTCAAGGGCAGCCTAGGATGCAGCGACCATGAGATAGATGGTGGAGTTCAAGATCCTCAGGGCAGTGAGGAGGGAGCAAACTCACTACCCTGCGCTTTACGAGAGCGGACTTTGGCCTCTTCAGGGACCAGCTCAATGGAAACCCGTGGGATAAAACTCTGGAGGGAAGAGGGGCCCAAGAAAGCTGGCTAATATTCAAGGATCACTTCCTTCAGGCTCAGGGGCGATGCATCCCAACAAAGAAGAAGGCAGGCAAAAAATGCCAGGAGACCTGCATGGATGAACAAGGAACTCCTGGGCAAACTCCGTGAAGCCAGAGATCTGGTTATGAAAGCTAAAGCCGTAACAGAATTGAATATGGCCAAGGACGTTAAGGGTAACAGGAAGAACTTCTATAGGTATGTCAGTGAAAAAAGGAGGACTAGGGAAAATATGGGCCCCCTCCAGAAGAAACTGGGAGACATAGTGACCCAAGATATAGAGAAGGCTGAGGTACTTAAGTTCTTTAACACAGTCTTCACTGGCAAGAACTGGCAGACGAAGACCCCAAACCACTGTCCATCATATTTGAGAAGTCGTGGCACTCTGGTGAAGTTCCCACCAACTGGAAAAGGGGAAACATAACCTCCATTTTCACAAAAGGAAATAAGGAAGACCTGGGAAACTGCAGGCTGGTCAGTCTCACATCTGTGCCTGGCAAGATCATCGGAGCAAATGCTCCTTGAATCTATGCAAAGGCACATGGAAAACAAGGCGATGATTGGTGACAACACCACGGCTTTAGCAAGGAAAAATTGTGCCTAACAAATTTGGTGGCCTTCTATGACAGGGACACAGCCCTGGTGGATAGAGGAAGGGCAACTCTCATCATCTGCTTGGACTTGTGCAAAGCCTTTGACACAGTCCTACATGACATCCTTGTTGTGGACATGGATTTGACAGAAGGACCACTCGGTGGATAAAGGATTGGCTGGATAACCGCACCCAAACTGTTGTGGTC
>WKFP01000220.1:0-13470 GCA_011057875.1 Pterocles orientalis
TCCCAGCAGGGACCAGTCCCCCATGGGCTCAGCATCCCTGTATCCCAGCAGGGACCAGTCCCCCATGGACTCAGCATCCCTGTATCCCAGCAGGGACCAGTCCCCCATGGGCTCAGCATCCCTGTATCCCAGCAGGGACCAGTCCCCCATGGGCTCAGCATCCCTGTGTCCCAGCAGGGACCAGTTCCCCATGGGCTCAGCATCCCTGTATCCCGGCAGGGACCAGCATAAGCCCAGCATCCCAGTGCAGGCACCATTTCTCCATCAGTGCAACATCCTGCATTTCAGTGGGGACCAATTGACCCAGCATCTGAAAGGCACCAGTCCCTCACTGACCCAGCATCCCTCTGGGGACCAGTTCCCCCACTAACCCTGTATCCCAGTGGGGAGCAGTTCCCCATGGGTCCAGGACCCCATCAGGTTCAAGTCCCCCACTGGCCCTGGCTGTCGTTTAGGAGCTCAGTGATATTTTTGCCGCCAGCTCGCGGCCACCCCATGTCCCCAGCCTTGCCCTGCACCCTGTGTGTCCCATCCCACGCTGTCCCCCCATCCCACCACTCAACCTGTGACATTGCTTCTACAGGGCACGCTCTTGAGAAAACATGGCAAGGGGACAGAGAAGGTAAATAGCTGTGGGCTCCGTGTGTGTCGTTGCCCCGTGGCCATGCTCGTGGCCCCACACCCACCTGTGGTGGGGGTCCAGGGCTGTCCGTGCTTCCTCTGTCGTGCTGTCTGGATGTGTCGTGGCCTGCGTGGCGTGTTGTCGTGCTGAGGTGTGCCGTGTCGTCTGGGCCGTGCTGCCTGCGTGCAGGATGCGGGCACTGCCCTGTTCCTGTGCGTTGGCCACGGTAGGGAGTGGGTGTTGTGTCGTGTTTCACCCCCGTGGGTGGGTGTGTGGGGTGTTCCCAGGCAGGCGTGGGGGACACTACCTCGTGGTACTCAGCACACCTCCGGGTGCCTGGCTGGGACAGCGTGGGAGCGGGGTGCCCAAGAACGGGAGATCTGGGCACAAACCCATCCTACCGCTGGGGCCTCAGGAAGAGGTGACCCCCAGCATGCTGGGCCATGCTGGGATGTGCAGGGCACAATGGGGGCCATGGGGCTGCTGAGATCCCCTGGACCTCTGAACCCACTTCCCAAACCAGGGGCACCAGTGAAGAACTGGGCACAGCCAAAGGAGTGTACAGGGCCAGAGCCTGCACAGCTGGGGGATGTGGGGGACCGAACCCGTGGCTGGCCACTGCTGAGGCCACCAGTAACTGTCCCTTGCTGTTCTCTTCCAGAGCAGGGTGAAGCTGCCCAGTCACACTGAAGTAAGGACATGGCTCTTCTGCTCCCCACTTGGCTCTGATCCCTCCTCTCGCCTCCTCCCCGTCCCTTGTCCCGTGCGCTGTGGGGTGGGGGGAGCCTAGCTCAGTACAGTGTCCTGTCATGTGCTGTTGGGGGACACGAGTGTCCCCAGCTTCAGCTTGTTCACCGGCTGGGGGAGATGGGGACAGCAAGCGAAGGATTAATGGGACAGAACTTGGGGGGAGGGCCACAAAGTGTTAATGAGGGGTACAAAATAAGGGCATGGGGGGGCCAGACCCCTGCAGGTGACGGCGAGTGGGATAGATGCTGGGGTTTCTCATTGTTGGGAAGGACTGGAGCTACTGGTGCCAGGAGGGGGAAGGAGGTGGGAATTGCTGGCTCTGGCCTGCTGGGCCCCAGTTTACCCGGTTGCATGTGGCACACTGGAGGGCTTGAGAAGGGGAGCTTGTGCTCAGCCCAGTAGAGTGTGTGCCAGATGAGGTAGGTGGGTGTGCTCTGCCCGTGCCATGAGGCTATGTCCCCTGGAGCCATGCCAGTGGTCCCCATGGAATGGCTTCATGGCTCCTGCCCATGGGGTGGCACGGCACAGGGCCGGCGAAGGCGGCTGGGGGCTCCCATCCGGGGTGTTCCCTGGGGCGCAGAGGGGCTGGGAACCTCCCTGGGGCTGGGGCTCGGCAGGGGGTTGTTTGGCTTGGCTGCCAGTGTTGAGGGGTACAGAGGGACCGTGCCACATCCTCCCCATGCCTGCTGTCCCCCTGCACTCGCTCTCTGCTCCCCCCACCTCGATGCAGTACAATTGTCTGTGCAGTGCCAGTGATGTGCCATGGTGGGCTTTGTTGGAGGCAGAAGCGGTTGCTTGGGCACTACAGGAAGCAGGATGGGACTCTTGGGCCAAGCTGCTTGTGCTGAGCAGGATGTGAGGCAGCTGATTGCAGGGTTACGTCCTGCCCTGTGGTCCCCGAGGCACCAGCCACACTCTGTGAGAACTCCAGGGCTGGGATGGGGGCTGCACTTGCTCCCCCCACCTGCATCACCGTGCCTGGCATGGCTGGTGGCCCCGGTGCTCTCTGAGGAGCACCCCTCCAGCTCCCTGGAGCCTGGGGGTCCAGGGGGAGCCTCTGGAGCTGCAGCAAGCTCCTGGCACCAGGTGCCCAGCCTGGCCGTGGAACCCCTAGCCCTGCTGTTCACCGGGGCCATTCCCGTCTCTTTGTTCTCTGCAGGGCACGCAGATGATTTTCAACGCGGCCAAGGAGCTGGGGCAGCTCTCCAAGCTGAAGGTGAGGCTGGGAGGCTGGGCTGGATGGGGCTGGGCAGCCCGAGCTCCTCTCTGGGCCAGGGCAGGTGGCACTTTGCAGGCTGGCACTGGGACTGTCGCAAGGTCCCGACCAGTGCTGTGTTTGCTGGCACGGCTGGGGCGAGGGGAGCGGGGCCCTGATCCCTTCCTGAGGGCAGGATTTGTGCCCTGCAGGACCACATGGTGCGGGAGGAAGCCAAGAGCCTGACCCCAAAGCAATGTGCAGTGGTGGAGCTCGCGTTGGACACCATCAAGGTGAGGGTGCTCTGGGGGACGAAGGGCTCTAGCCCTGAGGCACAGACCCATTGGGGTTGGGGGGTTGCCCAGCAGAGATGCTGAGGACCCTGTGGCTGTGTCCCTCCCTCAGCAATATTTCCATGCTGGCGGCGTGGGGCTGAAGAAGACGTTCCTGGAGAAGAGCCCCGACCTGCAGTCACTGCGCTATGCCCTGTCCCTCTACACCCAGGCCACCGACCTCCTCATCAAAACCTTTGTGCAGACCCAGGCTTCGCAGGGTAGGATGCACTGCCCGGGGCCCCCCACCAGGCTCCCTATCCCCACACATGGGCTTGGCTGCGCCATGGCCAGTGACCCACCCTGCCTCCGCCCCGGTGGGGTTGGGGGTCCCAGCCAGGCTCATGGAGGGGTGGGAAGGATGGGTGGGGAGGGAAGGGCTTTTTCCTCCCGTGGTTTGCAGGTGAAGAGGGGCCACAGGTGCCCAGAGGCAGCCTGGATCCCCCCAAGTCCCCCACCAGCAAGAAGAGTGTGTCCCCAGTGCCAGGGTATGGCTGGGCTGGCACAGAAATGGGGCCTATGGAGGGGATGGGGGGAGAAGGTCACCCTCTGGCAATGTGTCACAGTGTTTGTCCCCTCTGGGTGGCTGCTGTCACCCAGCACAGACAGCTCTGGTCCAGCACTGCCTTGGGGCTGCCCGTCTCGGCCGAGCGCTGCCAGCCTGGCCAGGGCCAGACCTCTCGCAGGATCAGCCAGGTCCAGGTGCTGTGCCCGGCCCTGTCCTGGGCATGCTGGGTGCCCCACATCCCCCATGGTCTGGGAGCCATCCAGAGGGCCCAGTGCCTCTCGGGAACATCCCCTGTCCCAGAGCTGTGTGGTGCAGGGTGCTGGGCACCCGCCGGGGCAGGACCGCCCCTCGGCTCTTTGTCCCTTGGCTGCTTAAAGAGGGCACGGAGATGCTTGGTGGTGGTCACGGGCCACAGCGTAGTGCCCCAGTCAGGCTTGTCTGTGTCCTTGGGAGTGGGACGTGCCTTTGCTGCCTGTGCATCTCCTGCAAGGGACGTGTGTCCTGTCTGTGCCTCCTGTGCCAGCCGTGTTGGGGGTTTGGGGTTGGGGTCCCATGGGTGCCAGCACCCCTGGGTGCAATCTGGCCTCAGGACCCCCTGGGTGGTGCCTGGCACTCCCGTGTCACTGCAGTGTTGTCCGGATGCTCGGCTGTCCGTCTGTCTGCGAGATCTGATCTCTCTTTCTCTCTCTTTGTTTTCTCCTCCCTCTTTCACTGTTCCCGTCCCCCACGCACATTGTCCTCTTCCTCCTCTCTTCATCTACTCTGTGCCGTGTCTCTTTCTCTCTCCTTCCCACTAGTTCATGGTGGGAAAGGTATTAGGTTTACCCTTAGTGAAGAAATTTATCCTGAGAAGGGTATGTGTGCTGCTCGCCCACTCCTGCACCTGCCTGCCACCGCTGGCCTGGGCTAGTAACAGTCTTGGCACTGCGGGCCGGGGTGGCCAGGAGACCCGTGCCAGCACTGCCAGCCTTGGGGACCCCTGACATGGCCAGAGCTGGAGCTCTCTACCCCCAGACTTGTACTACCGGGGGGGGCTTTGGGCTGAATTTGGAGGAACTGTGTCAGCCGTATTGACCTAGACTGGGGAGGGGGGCTGTGCCCCATGGGGAGAGGGGCTGCCCACCTTCACTTGCAAGTTCTGGGCACCCCGCATGGTCCCCAGTGCTGCTGCCTGGGGGTGGACGCCTGCCATGACCTCCCTGTGAGCTGGGGAGCTGTCCCCTTGCGACATGTGGCACCAGGGGAGTCCATGACCCTGTCCATGTCCCCCTCCCATCCACCCTGCTGCCAGAAGGACCATTACTAGCCTTGCTCCGGTGAGCTCCGTCCACCTGACCCCGGGCGTGAGGAATGAGCCCAGCTCCACGGGCCCGCTTGGCCTCCATCGCACCCTGCCCGAGAGGCCGGGACTGCTCCCCATGCTTGGCCTCCTGTCCCCAGACACCCCCTCCTCACCCGCCATCACCTCCATTTCGGCTCAGCATGCGGCGCTGCCCAGGGGGCTGGGGGGAAGGGGCGCCGCGGGTGGATGGAGAGTGTGCCATCACCAGCCTCCACCCTGGCCTGGCACCCTCTTGCTGGGGGCCATGCAGTGACACATGGGGATGTGTCCTCCGCCGCACTGCGTCCACCCTGGGAGCTTTCCACTGGGCTCGGTTTGATCTCCTTGGTCCCATCCGACCCATGAAGCCTGTCCCTCTGCCTTGCACCCCCTCCTTCACCCATGGGTGCATGCATGGCTCTTGAGGGGGAGGGGGTGGGCTGGGCTGTTGGTTGCAGGTCACCCGAGTTCCCCAGGCTCGGGGACCCTAGGGCTTGGTGTGGTCCCTGAGATGGAGGGGATACAAGAGGGGGCAGGTCAGCCCTGAGCCCCTGGCAGGGCCACTGCTGCCCTGTGGCACAAGGGCCAGATCAAGTCCCTCCTGCCCAGTGCTGTGCCCGTGCTTCAGAGCCACGTACAGAGCACTGATACCCCCCACCATGCCCCCAGTAGGGAGAGCTGGGCCACCGTCCCCGGCCCCAGCCCGCCCAGGTACTTCAGCCCCTGCCTGGGCAAGGGGGGCTCAGCCCAGCTGATGTGGGGTGGGATGACAGAGCCAGCCTGGCGCTGGGGATGTCCTGCCACGCCCCAGCTCAGCCCGATGCCAGCCCCAGCCATCCTTGACAGTCGCTGCGCCCACGCTGCTGTCCTCAGGACTCTTGGCAGAGGCCACATTTGGCCAAATCCTACCACCCACCCCCTCCCACCCCGTGGCGAGTGACCTGCCTCCTCTAGTGGGCTTGGTGGTGGGCAGGGTTGTCACAGACACAGGGAATGGACACTCATGTCTCCTCCCTTTGCCTCACAGGCTCTGGTGTGGATGACCCTGTCGGGGAGGTGTCCATCCACGTGGAGCTCTTTACCCACCCCGGCACTGGTGAACACAAAGTCACTGTGAAAGGTGGGCTCTGTTGGCTGGGGTGCCAGGGTCTGGCAGGTGCCAGCGCCCCGCAACCCTCACGTGCCGCCCTTCTTGCAGTGGTGGCTGCAAACGACCTCAAGTGGCAGACGTCGGGCATCTTCCGGCCCTTCATTGAGGTCAACATCATCGGGCCCCACCTCAGTGACAAGAAGAGGAAATTCGCCACCAAATCCAAGAACAACAGTTGGGCTCCGAAGTACAATGAGAGCTTCCAGTTGTGAGTGGCACTGTGGGGCTGGAGGTGTGGGGCCCCAGGCTCGGGGATATGTCTGCATGATGTGGAGACCTCCTGGGGTCTGCCAGTGAGGTTGCTCACCCCCCAGGGGCTGTTCTGGATGTTTTCTCATTGGTAAAAGCAGGGATTGGGGAAAGGAAGAAAAAAGAAAAGGCTTTTTTAGGGGCAATGGGGGCAGCACCCATACAAGATGCTGTCGCAGAGCCAGGGGGCCTGGGAGTGTGACCACCCCCCATGCCAACACCGCCCATCCCTTCACCCCTGCAGCACGCTGGGGACGGAGACAGGCCCTGAGTGCTACGAGCTGCAGGTGTGTGTGAAGGATTACTGCTTCGCCCGGGAGGACCGGACAGTGGGCATCGCTGTCCTACAGCTCCGCGACATCCTGCAGCGACCCGGCTGTGCCTGCTGGCTGCCCCTGGGCCGCCGTATCCACATGGATGACACTGGCCTCACCGTCCTCCGCATCCTCTCCCAACGTAACAATGACGAAGTGGCCAAGGAGTTCGTCAAGCTCAAGTCGGATACACGCTCAGCCGAGGAGGGCAGCAGTTAAACCCCCTCTGCCCCCCAGCCCTCTCCCCCTGCTCCTGCCCCCTTTTCTACAGCATCCTCCAGCCATGTATAAGCCATAAGAGCGGCCACAAGAGAAGTCTCCTTTCTGGCCCTGGTGTGGGTGAGGGGGGTGTGTGGCTACAGTGACAGACCCCCCTGCCCCGTCCCTCCCTTGGCCAGACGGGCTGGGTGACAGTGGTGCAGAGTACAGCCATGCTCCCATCCCACACTGACGGGAAGGTGCTGGGGCTGGTGGGGCTGCAGGGAAGGGCTGGACCCCAGGCTGGGCGATGGGACAGATCTGTCCCTTCCCAGCCTGTCTGAGATGGAAGAACGCCAATGCCCCACCCCTGACCCCACCCTGTCCTACCCAGCCCCAAACCTCATCGAGCAACACAAGGAAAGGGCTGGGGATGGGGCGGAGGGGTGTTTCATCCCACCTTGGGGTGTTGGCGAGTGGCTGGCACAGCACGATGGCTCCTTGTCCCCATCCCTTGAGCATTGTCGGGGGGCCCTGAGGGACAGGGAGGCTCCCACCTGCTGAGCGCCCTGTACATATGTAAATAGCTGTACATACATGGGTCAGCTGGACAACGCAGCTGTGTCCTGCACCTGGAAGGGCTATTGGGGCTGTTGGGTTGGCAGGCGCAGCCCCCCCATGCCCTGCACAGGGTCCCCTCCCTGTCTGGCAGTGGCGTCACTGGGGCCGGGAGCAGCAGGGAGCAGCCCCCGGCCCGTATCCTGTCTTCCCTGCCTTGCTGCCACCGTGGGCTGCCCCACTGCTGTCCCCAGGGTGCCAGGGCTTGGGGGTGAGGGCTGGGGCCACTGGAGAAGAGGAATTCATCTCCCTTTGCTCTGGCCAGTGGGGACCAGCCATCCCTGTGCACTGCAGCAGCGTCCATGAGACCTCCTTGGCGGAAGCAAGACCCTTCCCACCCCCAGCCCAGAGGACCCTGCCCCTGTCCCAATTTCCCATTAACCACCATTTCTGCGTGATCAGTGGTGTGCGTGTCTTGTGCGAGTGCCCGGGAGGTCAGGGTGTGTGGTGTCAGGGATGGCCACCCCAGCTGGCCAGCTTGCCCTAAGTACTGGGGAAGACAGAGGCCTGATGACCCCACAAGTCAATATACCTCTCTCAGCCCCCTCCTCATCCCAAAACAGGGTACCCTGACTGGCCCCCACGGTCCTGTTTCTATAGGGTTTGCCTAGGACCAAAGGGTTTAGTTTTCCTCTCTCATTTCTGTTCAGTGTTTACGCCCCTTTTCCAACCCCTGCTCTCACATGGCCAGGCTGGGGCTCAGCCCTGCACCCCCCGACTGTGGCATCCCTGGCCCCGTGTCCCCTCCCCAAACTGTCCCGTTCGGCATGTGATTGAACCGACCGACCCTGCTCCCGTAGCACACGTGTCACCGATGCCTATGTGTCTGTACCACCCTGTGTGGCACCGCCGCTGGCGGCTACCATGGATGCATGACAGTGAGATGTTTTGCACTATTTTGAATTTTTTGGGCTCTGTAAAAATATTTTATTATAACTGACATTAAAAAGCACACCCTTCACGACAGCTACTGTGGGGGTGTGGGCGGGCAGGGGGCCAGGGGCTCTTCGTTCCCGCTCCCACCCCAACGCAGCACCCGCACCATTAAGGTTGGCAGGGGGGATCAACAGCCCAGGGACGCCGCAGCAGCTCTGTCCGCACTGGGGCTCCCTGCGGGGTGCTCTTCAGTGCTCCCACCCTTTGCAAAGCCAAGAGCTTCTGGAGAGGGGTTAAATGGCACAGGGATAGACCCGTCCTGAGAAGCGACACTCTCATTCTCAACCACCATGCTGCAAACTCCCAGGCGTGAGGGCGGTTAGAGATGACGCAGCCTCACGAGGGCCAACACGCGCCCCATTGCTCTCGTGGCCTTCCACCATGGAGTGACCGCCTCAGCGGGCAAGGGAAGAGCTACAGATACCATCTGCCTGGGCTTCTGTAAGGGTTTGGGCACAGTTCCCCAAAACATTCCTGCCACTACATTGGAGTGAGAGGGGTTTGACGCACGTGGGGCCTTGATGCCATCCGGAGAGACCTGAGGCTTTTGCTGAGGCTTGAGCAGAGGCCTGGGGCTTTGCCCAGGCTCCACCGGGTTCCAGGTGGGGCCCTGATAACATGCACAGAGCCCTGGGGCCTCTGCCAGGCTTTGCCGGGGCCTGGGCAGGGCCCTGCTGCCCCTTGGACAGCCCCACAGCCATCACCAGGCCTGCAGCCCCCGAGCGAGCCCCACGGCTTTTGCCAGCCTTTCCCAGCACTCTGACAGGGCTCTGCTTCTCCACAGAGTTCCCCAGGCCCTTTGCCAGGCTTTGCTGGCACCAGGGCAGGGCCCTGCTGCTCTCCGGAGAGCCCTGGGGCCATCGCCAGGCTTTGCCAGGATCACAGAACGCTTTGGGTTGCAAGGGACCTTTCCAAAGACAATGGAGTCCAACCCTATCCTGGCTCCTGGGAGCTCTTGTCTTTTCCCAGTGATCCCCAATGGACACCAGCTTTCTCGAGGCTTTCTGGATTAATGCAGCACCAGCCCTAGCTTTAATCATCAATACTGGGGCTCCTGTGCTATGTGCAGAGAGAATATCTATAATTTACCACTAATGTTATACAAAGGCTATTACTAATATTTATTCCAAAAAGTTTGGCCTCTTGGAATGGGCCATGGGAGCTCCCTGGCCTGGGAGTTGGGAGTTCCTCTGTGAGTTTCCCGATAGTGAGGCGGCAGGAGCAGGCAGGACAATTTTATCTAGTATCTTCCCAGCATCCAAGGCATCGGTGCAATCCCTTTCACGATTCCCTAGTTTCTGTAAGGTGGGTGTGGGGAACCTGTCAAACTGGCCCGTCGTAAATCCTGCTTCTTCCAGAAGGCCTCATAAACATCTCCGCTCTGGGTGTCACTCCTGTTGGCTCGAGGGTCCTTTCATGTCACACTGACTGGTTTTCATGTGGGGGTGTTGCGGGTTAAGGCCGCCCAGCAAACTGAGTGTCGCTCGGCTGCTGGCTCACCCCTCCT
This sequence comes from Pterocles orientalis, assembly GCA_011057875.1. Taxonomy (NCBI): domain Eukaryota; kingdom Metazoa; phylum Chordata; class Aves; order Pterocliformes; family Pteroclidae; genus Pterocles; species Pterocles orientalis. Next base: position 9,701 of record WKFP01000220.1, read on the forward strand.
CTGGGTGGATGGGGAGAACTGGGAGAACAAAAGGCAGAACCTCGTGAGCCGAGATAATGACAGGTTTAATGATACAACACAAGAAAAGAGAAGAGAATAACGATAATATGACTAAGAATAGCCAATACAAGGCTCACCACCCAGAACCCGATGCTCAGCCCATTTCTGAGTGGCAAAAACCCAACCTCCCCCAGCCGGCTCCCCCAGACATCCTGAGCATGGTGTCAGCATGGCACCAGTAGCCCCTTGGCTAGTTTGGGCCAGCTGCTCTGGCTGTGCCCCCCCCCAGCTTCTTGTGGAAATTACCCCCACCCCAGTCTCTCCACAGCTGAGACGCAGGCCCGTAGGGAGGAAGAGATAATTCCTTCATGTTGCTGGAGCTGGACATCCAGTTCATCCACCGCCTGTCCCTCACCTTCTCTCCAGCACATTACTGCCAAGGAGCTGGCATACGATGGTGGGGCACTTTGTAGAAACTTCTGCCACATAGGCTGTGTGCATTGGACTTCGTTGGGATCTGTGGGTAACTGCTCATTGTCTGGATCATCATAAATAACCTCCAGCATAGCTAATTCCCTCAGGTACTGGACACCCTTCTCCATGGTGGTTCACTTGCCTGGGTGACATGGAACATCTTCCTTGAAGGGGAACCTTTCCTTCACACCTGACAGAAGTCCCCTCCAGAGGCTGAGTGTTTGTGTCCTTCTTCCCATTGCCTTGTCAATGCCACCTTCCCTAGACAGGAATTTCAGCTGCTTGGCTTCCCTACCCTCTAGTTCCAAACTACCGGCCCCATTATCCCAGCATTGGAGCAGCCAGGTAACAACGCACTCGCCTGGATGGCGGCCGAAATCCTTTTGCATCTCTCGCAGATCACTCAGTGATAGGGATCGGGTGATTATCTCTGGTTCTGGCTCTTCCTCCTGTTCTCTTGATGACTCTGGGTCACCAACATCCCTCACAAAGCGAACTGATTTTTAGTGTATTTCTTCTTTTGTACAGATACCAGCACAGGTTGGTTCTCTGGTTCAGCTGCAGTGCCTGTCGCCAGGGTTTGAGTAGCCGCAATGGGTGTTGGTGGGATCGGGGTAGCTGCAGCGCCTGTCGATCGGATCGGGGTAGTCGCAGTGCCCATCAATGGGATCGGGGTAGTGGCAGCACCTGTCAGTCTGTTTTCCCCCTCTTCCCCCTGAGAATGCTGCATCGTATTGAGCAGTGTTTGTAGACACTGGCCAGAGCCCAGCACAGTGCTATCGGTTGTATGTCTTTGGAATAGTTACAGCATTTGCTTTTCAAATATTCTGTCACCTTATCAGGGTTCTGTAACTCTTCAGGTGTGAAATTCCAAACCATGGGAGGTGAGAAGATCTCTAGATACCTGCCCATGTTCTCCCACATGCCAAGCCAGCCATGGCTGTCCAGCCTTGGGGCAGATCTCTGGGTGGTATTCTTACAAAATTTGGATATAACCCTGAACAAGACCTGAAACACGTGCGGGAGACAGAGCAATAAGAGCAGGCTGGCTTGAACATCCCCAAGACACTCAACATTCTCACCAGCTACTGTAATTAGCCTGAATGAGAGTGGGGAAGTGAAGAAGTGGGAGGACGTATCCTCCCCCATTTCTCCCTTGAATTGGGTGTGATCACTAACAAATACCCACTGAACTGCATGGTCAGTGCTGCAATCGTATCATAACTCAACACTATCCAGTACAGCAAAATGAACGTCCTGGTTCTTCTCCCAGAGCTGATAAACATTGCCACATGGAAAACATGGTGCATATGAGAGTCTACATACCACCACCATGTGGACAAATGATCCAGCATCGTGACCAGCGAGTGGGTTTTGTTTTTGACTAATAAGAGAAATGCGGATAACAAATTGTTTCAGCATGTTCTAGTCAAGAGTTGTCGTTATCTTAACCCTTCGTGCCCCACGCTAGGCACCACAAAAGTCTGTTCTGGTTTTAAAAGTGAACCTGCAACGAGTGCTATGCAGCCGCTCGCTCACCCTGCCACGGTGAGATGTGGAGAACTGGAAGAAAAGAAGGGAGAAGCTTGTGAGCTGAGCTAACAGCAGGTTTAATAATACAACACAGGAAAAGAGAAGAATAACAACAATAATAGGAATAAGAATACACAGTACCAGTGCTCACCACGTGGAACCGATGCTCAGCCCCTTTCTGAGCGGCAAAATCCCAGCTCCCCCGATATTGATATCGATATCCTAAGCACAATGTCAGCGTGGCATCAATAGCCCCTTGGCTAGTACGGGTCAGCTGCTCGGGCTGTGGCCCCTCCCTGCTGCTGTGAAAATTAACTTTATCCCAGCTGAACCCAGGACACTTGTGCCCGCTGTTACTGTCTCCCTGGTGCAGAACCCGGCACTTGGGCTCGTTCCATTTCATGCCACTGCTGATTGCCCAGTGCTCCGATCTATCTACATCCCTCTGCAAGGCTCTTGTTCCCCAAGACAGTCAACAGCACCTCCCAGTCTGGGATCACGAGCACACTTGCTAATGGTGCATTCAACTCCTGCATCTGGATGGATGATAAATGCACTGAACACTGCTGGCCCTAGGATTGAGCCCTGGGGACACCGCTGGTGACCTGTCCCCAGCCAGCTGCAGCCCCATTCACTGCAACCCTCTGAGCTCTGCCGTCCAGCCGGTCCTTCACCCAGCACCCTGTCAACCCACTTCTCAGCATTGCCCAAGGTGTCCAGAAGGATGCTGGGAGGGACAGTATCAAAAGCCTTACCAAAATCCAGCCAAACTCAATCCACCCCTTCCCTTCATCCACCGGGAAGGTGACCATCTCATCGAGGGATATCAAACTAGCTGATGGCACAAACTAGTTGATGGCACAAGGAGGCTGCGGATGCAGCTTGGTCCCCGCACAGTGTGGCTGAATCAACTGGCGTTTTGTTCCCCGCGAAAAACACCATGGAAAACAAAAAGCACTTCCACCCACAGCCCCTGAGAGCCACCTCGAGGGTGCCCCCAGCCCCCTTAACTCTTTCCCTCCTGAGGAGGACCTGGGGAGGCTATGGGGGTGGGGCTTAACACGGCGAGCCCCAACATTCCCTCAACGGCCAATGGCCAACGGTCAACGGTCAACGGCCAACAGCCAGCAGGGACCATGGCGCGGCCAACACTGCGGCTCCCAGCCCGTGGCCCCCGGCCCCCCCCCAGTGCCCCAAATCATTCAGACTTTTGTTATCCCTGGACCCTTCTTCCCCCAAGGCAGGGACCGACCCCAACCCCTGCAGCCCGGGGACGCTCCTGGGGGCAAGAGTGGAGGTGACGCCGGCCCTGACTCCTGTTTCTCTTTCAGGCTCAGCCAACCTGAGCCCGCTGTCTGGGCAGGAGCAGCCCTTCGGCTGCCACTCGGCAGTTTTGGCACGGGGGGGGTTCAGCAAGCCCCGGGGAGCGTCCCTGCCCTCGCCTGGCTGATGCCTGCCCAGGAAATACCGATTCTAGAGAATTCCCCAAAACCTCGGGGCCATCTCTCCCACTTCCCCTCCTAGGAGCGAGTCTCCTCCCCGATTCCCAGCCCCGTCCTGTTGGCACAGCCCCTCACCCTGCGGGGAGCGCCCAAGCCACCAGCTCCCCCCTCCCTGCCTGGCGCAGAGCCGGGGACGTCGGCGATGGGGGGTGGCTCGGCGGGTGCCACCGGAGGGTCCACCCGGCCCAGCACGGCTCCTCTCCCCCACACAGGGCTGCACAGAGCTCCATGTGGCTGCTGCTTCGACCCCCGGCTGTTCCA
>WKFP01000221.1:0-11421 GCA_011057875.1 Pterocles orientalis
GGGGGGTGGAGAGGGGCTGCGGGGGAATTCAGCATCCTACCGTGGGTGGGGGGCCGAGGGGGGGTCTTGGGGAAGTGGCAGCACCAAGGTCACCTCTGTGTGTGTTCTGGGTGGGACAGGATGCCGAGGGGCTCTGCCCATCCCGGAGCACCGCGGACACAGCGGGATGGGTCTGGGTGGGGATCCAGGCTGGGGGGCAGAGCAGACCCCCCCTGCCCAGTGCTTGGGAGCCCAAAGAGCCCTGAGGGCATCCCACCACCCCACCCCAGCCTCCACCGAGCCCTGGGGGTCCCGGCGCTGTGTCACCCCAAGCTGTGCCGGACCCAGAGCAGCCGAGGTCGGGGTCAGGGTGGGGCCGTGGGTCAGGGTGGGGCCGTGGGTCCGGCAGCGGCCCCTCCGCCGGGAGCCGCAGGAAGGGCGGCTGGAGCCTGTTGTCGGCCTCGGCTGGCGGCAGCCGCATGAAGGTCCTTGACGGGCTCCGCATGGCCCCGTCCCCACGCGCCCTCCCTGGGGACCCCCCCGGGCACTGCCCTTGCTCCAGAGCCAGCAAACGCCGGGGGGGTGCAGAGCCTGTCCGGGATGGGGGTCCCCACCGGAGCGGGGCAGCGGTGCAGACCCCCCCGCCTGCACCCACCATCGCTGCCCCCGGCCGATGAACGGGGGGGCTGAGCCTGGAGCTGTGGAGATGCTCCAGGACCCCTGGGAGGATTTCCTGCGCTGGCAAAGGGCATCGCTGCCCCTTGGCCCCGGCCGCTCCCGGCCATGGGATTTTCGGGAAACGCCTCGCCGGTTCCCCGCTGGCTCCTGGGGCCGCCCGCGGTCATTTCCCGCAGCGGGGGCTGGCGTGGGCGGGGGTCTTATGTGTCCCCACCGCCCTCCCAGCACTCGCCCGGAGAAATCAGCGGGAACCAGGAGGCTGAAGGCTGCGGGAGAATAAACCCGGGGAATTATCGTGGAGGGAAGGAAGTGGGGAGGGAGATGCTGTGCCGGGGCCGAGGGTGGGGAGAGGAACCGCGCTGCTCCCAGCCCTGCCACTGAGTCACCAGCGGCCCTGGGAAAGCCACCGCGCTCCACAGTGACACCGGGTCCCACACGGATAACGGGCTTTGGCAATCGCACGGATTGACCGGAGCAATCCTCGGATCTCTCCCAGTGAAAGCCGGGATGGTGTGGGAGCGGCACATGGGGTGTGGGACCCATCCTCACCTGCCCAAAGAGCATCGAGTGTTTTACACCATCCTCCACCCTATTGATGCTCTTGGGTGGAGGAAGCGGGGCGGCGGCCAGGAGCCATCCAGCCCGGCCGTGTCCCCACCCGAGCGGTGCTGGTGCACGTCTTTACGGAAAAAATTCCTCCCTGTGCGGGGGGTGAGGCAGTGCCCAGGGTGCCCAGAGAAGCTGTGGGTGCCCCATCCCTGGAGGGGTTCAAGGCCAGGCTGGATGAGGCTTTGGGCAACCTGGGCTGGTGGGAGGTGTCCCTGCCCATGGCAGGGGGTGGCACTGGGTGGGTTTTGAGGTCCCTTCCCACCCAAACCATCCTGGGACTCCATGATTCCATCTAATGCATTTCCCCGGGGCTCCGGGGCTTCACTCTCCATTTCCCCCATGGGTCTGAGCTCCAGAGGAGGCAGGGGGGCAGGATGAGGCCGGGTGCTGAGCTGCCTGCAGCTGGGCTCCGGGTGTGAGCAGGGAGGGGACGGTGCCGCTCAGCTGCCGCTTCCTCTCCAGTTCCCCCCTGTGCCTGCGGCGCCGGCACTGCCCATCTTTGTGCCGAAAGCACCCAAAGGTGCTGCCGGGCGAAGCACCCCTCCCACTGCCCCGCTCCCGGGATGCCAGCCCGCAGTTCCTCTGGATAAATCAGGGGAGCACGCTTGGATTCTCCCCGGCAGGATCTGACCCTCGGATCAGCATCCCTCCCCCTGGGTACCACTGCCAGGATGCTCGGTGGCAGGACCGGCGGAGATGCCACCGTGGTGCGAGCGTGGCGGGGCCATGCCTGCGATGTGGCATCAGGAAACCGCTAAAAAATGCAAGTTACAAGAAAAAAGAAAAGAAACCAAGCCGAGCCCCACTTTTAGTTCCTGTTTTGGGGTCTCCAGCCCTGCCACCAGCCGGTGCTCCGGGGGCTGGGTTTGGTGCGAGAGACAAATGTCACCAGGGTGCTGGGGACACGGCTCCTGACGTGCGCCGTTCTCGGAAGGGGGGAGCAGGGGGTGCCCGGCGCTCGCTCGGAGTTTGGGGGATTTCTGGTGGAGTTCCCGTGGGTCCGTTCTCACGGGTCCGAGGGCAGCGCTGTCAGCTGCAGGAGCACCACCGCTCGAGGGGTGCTGAGCACGGCAGGGCTGAGTTTTGGGGGTGATGGGGAGCGAGCATCCTCCCGGGTGCGTGGGGAGGGGCCGGGCAGTGACCCATTTATCAAGGTCACGGCCGTGGGCAGCGCGAGGCAGAGGCGCTGTGACTATTTTGGGGAGCTGCGGGAACTTCGCTGGCCTGATTCCCATAAATAAACCACGCAGGGAACAGCCCCGGCGCTGTCCCAGTAATTCTGCACCCCAGGGGCTCAGCTCCGGGTGCGTTCGGCAGCTCGGCATCACCAGCTCTGCTCCCCTCTCCGGAGTCGGGAACGGTTTGAAAGCCCCCGGTTTGCACAAAGTGCTTTGGGGGCACTTTATGGAAAATTCATTTATTTTCTGGGATGCGGAGGCAGGCGGGAAGGATGGGGTCAGGGAGTGGGGGACAGCCCTGGGTCACTGCAGCCCCCAGCCCAGCGCCCGGGGTTCAAGGAGCTGGAGGTTTCCACCCTTCCCCACCTCCCGGGGGGCCGGTGCCCCCCCAGCTCCCCTCTCCCCTCCACGCTCCAGGAGGGGAGCTCCATCGGCCGGTTCCTCCAGCCCCTCACCGAGGCAGAAGGATGGAGTTTAATTATCTGGGTTTTCTTCCAGGAGGGCATGAACCTGTCTCCCTGTTGAATTTACCAATTGCTGCTGGATTTTATCTCTGGTGTCCAATTCAGTGTTTTCTGCACCGGGGGCGTTGTGTCAGCAGCTCCCCGCTTTGCACGGCACGGACACGGGGAACGAGCTCGTTCTTCCCTCCGCAGCATCGGGTCCTGGGCGCTGCCTCCGACACCCACCCCAACACCCCCCCCACCGCCCGGTGCTCACGTTGGGTGACATTTATTAACGGCCGTGGCGATGCACCGCGGCGATGGAGCAGAAGCTGCCGGGAGCAGGTCTGGCCCCGGGGCTCTGCTGGCATCCACGGCCCCGCCAGCCGTACCCAGAGCCGAGGGCCCCCCATTTTCAAGTGAGTCAGACTCACCCTTCCTTCCTCAGGAAAACCTGTGATCAGATAAAGCCATCGAACTATCTGGTAAGAATAAACAAGCTCGCATCTGCGCGGATGCAGGCGGTACCCCTGCTCACCCCGCGGCTGCTGCCTTCCCCCGGCCCTCCGCAGAGATGCCGCCAGCCCTGGGAGCAGGAGCCAGGTTTGCTTGCTCGAGAGCTGCTCTCCTGCTGTAACCGCCCTTGCTGGAGGCTGGGAGAGGCAAATCCCAGCTGGGACCAGCACCGGCACTGCCACAGCATCTCAGCATCCTGCCTCATCCCGCTGAGCTGCATCCGTGCTGCACCAGCCATCGATGCACGGAAAAAGCAAATGCACGGAGCAAAAACGCACAGAGAGAGGAAAGGTGCCCGCGAGGGCGAGCAGAGGAGGAGCAGAGGGGGCTGGATGGGTGGAGGAGGAAGAGGGAGGGAGGAAAATGTTTAAAAAAACCCGCAACTGCTGCCAGATGGGCAGCTGCCCCCGCCAAGGTGTGTGCTGGCAGGCGGAGGGGCTGGCCAGGAAAAGAGCAAAGGAAGGTGTGAAGATTTCCCTGCAGATTAAACCGAGAGCACGCAGCGTCTGCTCACCGCTCGCCCAACCCTGCGCAGGGAAAACAGCGGGTTTGGGGTTTGCTCGCACCCCACGAGGGTCCCGCTGCGGCAGAGCAAGGATGGAGCAGGATGGAGCGAGGCGGGCAGAGGGGAGGCACCGCGGGGCTGCTGGAGCCGGGGCTGGTCCAGCCCTCGAGGGATGCTCAGGGCGGGTGCAGCAGCGCTGGGAGCAGATCGTGCGTTACGGGGAACAGGCTCCTGGAGGAAAAATAAGAGCAAGAGGGTTGGGGTTAGGAAAGCTGAGAGCATGGATGCTTCTGGATTTGGAACTGCTAAATCCAGGGGGAAGGAAAATAAAGAAGGCAACTGTCTTCTTCGCCCGCATCCCTGCAGTTCTGGAGCATCCCCAGTCCTGGGTGTGGCGGCCCCACCACACAGCTCCAGCCAGGACAGGTTTCAGGGCTCTTCCAGTGACCATTGTCCCATCCGATGGCTGAAATCGGGTCACACGCGGCGGCTGGGCGAGAGGGCTCCTGCGTGGGGCTGAGCTCACACGAGGGACAAGGGCAAGCAGAGGGGAGGCTGAATTTGTCACCGCTGGTGCCTTGATGACAGCATCAGACCCTGAGGGATGTGAAACCCCACCTCCCCTGGACCCCCCACTCCCACCCACGGCCCCGGGGCGATGCTGGGCTTTGCCCGTGCCCTGCCCAGCCATCGGAGAGACCAGGAGAAGAGGAAACATCTTCCCGAGGATGCCTGGCTCCGGGAGGGATTTTCCGCTGCCTGTTGCCGTGCGCTGCCGGAGCCAGCCCAGCCCTGCTCAGGTGTGGGGTCTCCCTGCCTGGAATTCCATCCCCAGGCTCCTGTGATGGCTCCGTCCGAGCGGTCCCAGGGAAGTGACCAGGGCACAGGTCCTAGCCCCGTCCCGGAGCTGTATCCACCTGGCGTTTCCAGCCCGGCCGTATCTGGCGGCTCCCCCCATGACTCCCCATTTTTTCCTCCTCTCTCCACCCCATGCACCCGGCAGCGCTTCCTGTGGCAGGGTGAGGTCTGGGGGGCACCCGGTGGGACCCCTCCCTGCTCACCCGGCTCTGCCCAGATAGGAAATCCTGCGGGAGCCAAGGGCTGGGAACAGCGGCCGAGCTCTCCCTGTGTCCAGCAGCGCCGGCCAGGCTGCTCCAGGCAGGGGGGAACGGCGGAGTGAGCAGGGAGAAACCTGGGGAGGGCGTGGAGACCACCCTGACGCGCCCACGGAGGACATCCATCACCTACAGATGTCCCATTTACACCAACAAGAGGTTTTTGCACTGAAATGAGCCCCTTTCCCATTGGGGAGGGTGGCCACGGGCATGGCAGCGGGAAGATGCTGCCCACCGCGGTGCACGGCCACCGGCGTGACCCCCGTGGCTCCCGGGGCTGTGGGAACCAGGTGCCGGCAGCACGGCTGCTCGCAGGACGGCTCGGCGATGCTAAATGCTGTTAACTGCCTTTGAACAGCTTCTAACAGAAACTTATTTATTGACAGCCCCATCGCTCCTCACGACGAGTGATTTGATATAAATTCAACTATCCTGCAAATTACTTCAGAGCATTTTGTGAATGTTTTGCCTCCTAATTTTCCGTGTTATCATTTGGGAATGGGAACCACAGAGATCGGCCGCTGCCCCACCGCAGCTCAGCTCCGCGTGGGACCCCAGCGTTTGGGATGTCTGAGCAAACCCAGGACAGAGGAGGTAAAACCCAAAGGAAACCTCAGAGCAGAAGCAAAACGAAGACGAGCTCTCGGTCCCTCCTGAGCAGAGGGGGACAGAAACACAGGAGGGGTTAATTCACCCGGCAAGGGCCGGACTGTGCCCGCTGGAGTGCCAGCCCGAGCTCCAGATAAACCAGAGCAAAACTTGATTTCTCGTATTGAACCTCGCTAAACCTCAAATGTAGGCGAGCTACCAATTCCCTGGCTAAACCCCACGCCGCGCTTCCCAGGCTGCAGCAGTTGTACATATTTTCCCTGTTGCTTCTCCCTTTTCCAGGCGTTACCCGCGCTGTTTATACGGATTGCCCGAGACAAAGGACTCGCGGGCAGCCCTGCAATTTCTTTGGGTTCTGAAGAAAACAAAAATCTTTGCAAACAGAGGGATTTATTTCCGCTCAAGCTCTCGTACAGTTTGAGGTGCTGTAGCAAAAAGGCTCAGGATTAACCGAGAGCCAAGCCAGACTCTGAAGGATGCCGGCGCTGCGGGAATGTCCCTGTTTGTGTTCACTGAAAAGTTTGTGCGTTTCTGAAGGGGCTGGTGTGAGCCCCTGGGTAAGGATGCAGGCGGGCAGGATGGGGATACTGGAGGAGGAAGGATCACAGCTTGTTCGAAACGTGCCAACGCTGCGCTGTGGGTCTCAGGAGCAGGCACAGCCCGGGCACTGGCTCTTCCCAGAGGCAAACGTCAGCGAAGAGCTGCGAAAGGAGAAGGTTTGGTTCAAGAGATCATCCAGAACACTGAGTGGTGGGCTGCTCCGCATCCGTACCAGGGAAAGGAGGAAACCTGTCAGAGGGGTGAGCCCTACGACAAACTACGGCAGAAAGCAGCCCTGAGAAGAGCCCAAGCTGGCAAAAAGGAAAGGCGAGATCCTCTATTGCAGGAGGAGGGCGATGTGGGCGTAGCACAAAGTGATCTGCTTGAGCCTGGACACGTACCAAAGTGACCAGCAGCTTCTGGGTGGGACCCGAAGGGGTCCCAGGTCGGCTCTAGGCCCCCAGCGGGGTCTGCAGAACCAGCTCCTGGCTATGCGGGGCCACCCTGGGAAGAGAGCAGGCGAGAGATGGGACAGAGCCGGGGCAGAAAGCTGGGGACAGTGGGGACGGAGCAGCCAGGAGAAGGTCTGGGGATGGAGCTTCCTTCTGTCTCCCCTACACACACCCCTGCACCCCCTGTGCCATGCCCTCCGCACCTTTCACCGTCACCTACAGCCTTGGGCGAACCGAAACGGACCCCCCAGAGCTGAGCTCCCCCAGGCCGTGGGGAGCTGGGAGTGGGGACCGATTTGGCAGCCTGGACGCTTCTCCACTTGAGAGGCTTTGAAGGGGAATGTATTTTTGGAGCCTTAAAGATCAACTGTTTCTGACTCTGGCCAATCCCTTTCCAGAGCAGCACCAAAGGAGGTCAGTGGGATGCGGCTGGTCAAATAGTTTGTACATGAACATCATCTCTCACCCCCTCAAGTATTTACAGACCTGAGAGCATTTCCTGCTGTTCCCCCTCGTCGGATATTTGGTGTCTCTGCTCTCTCCAGCAGGATGGTGCGGTGCGTCTCGGTTAGCGGTGAAGACGTGAAGGACCACCCCAGCGCTGCCCTTCAGGACAGAAAACAAAAACTAAAGCAGCGCAATGTGTTCAGTCACACAAATGGCAATGGATTTACCCGGCAAGCGTCGAAACAGCCGTGCAGGATAATGAGAAAAAATATGCAGGGGGGGCAGTGGTGGGGAGATGGGGTGGGAAGGGGGAGGTTTATCCTCCAGGGTTTTTTTGCAATCTTCATTCACCATATTTAGTAGGCTTGTGTCTTGCCCTTGCTAGCTCATGGAGAATTCCCCCAAGTGTTTACTCCCACAACCTTGCAAATGCCTCAATACACATCATGGAAAAAATACAATCGACATCTTCACTCCCACTAGAGAAGGAATTCTAACTTGCCCGGCACAGGCCGGGAGTATGTGCCTGTGAGAGAGACAAATACTGCTTCATTAGCTCGCCTCAGATGTGGTTTACTCCTCAAATGACCTGGTCAGGGCTGCACCACCTCCCTCCCTTCCTGCACCTAAAGAACCGCCTGACCTCTGATCGGGACAGGAATGTGGGTCCTTTAACCCTTTCCTCCAGCATCTGCGAGCTGCTCGAACGTGGTTGACAAAGCTGATGGTCCCAGGATTTTCAGGGATCCAGGGGTGCCATGAGGGGCAGGAGCAGAGCTGTGCAGAGCAGCGTTCCTCCTGCTGTGGTTAGAGATGAACAGGCTTGGGTGATGGAGATCCGTGTCTACAGAATGTGGAAACAAAAGGGGGATAGCTGTGAGCAGAGCTTACACATCAGAGATTGCTCAGGATTTTTTTTTTTTTTACACCTCTATTTCAGAGCACTCAACTTTTGTAGGGGAAACAAACAGAGTAATTAGTCCACTTGGGTTTTCTCAGTGTGCTTCCAAACTGACCACATCACCAGGACACGCAAGAAATCATCGTTAATTCATCAAACGTAAAATCTCCTACCGTGGAGATAAGCAGAAGGTAGAGCAGAGCTGAAGAGAGGACCTGGAATGAGAACGCCTCAGAATTACGGATGATTTTGCAAATGGGATGTGGTATGGACGCAGCAACCCAGGCAGCCTCCTTCCACCGCTGTTCCTGCTCTGGTCCCACCCGGCCCCGGCACAGGGGACAGCGGGAGGACGGTGCACGCAAGGGCTGGTTTATTAGCACCAGCTTTGAGGTTATCCGGTGAGTGATCGACACGCAGGGACGCCGAGCAGGCGGCAGAATTCAGCGACAGGCGTGCAGGTCCACGTGTGGGTGATTTGCACGGCCAGTGAGGATCACTAGCCACGAAGCGTTGGCACGTGGCTTCAGCTTGGTCGTGCCGGCAGCTGGGGGGACACGAGCGCCCACGTGCTCTTCGTAAAGAAAGCAAAGGGAACGCGTCGGGGCGATGCCAAGTGTTCTTGTGCTACAGGAACATGACTTTTACCTCTTTCCCCAGTGGCTGAAATCTATCAGCGGTGTGACTAGAGTCCTCGCCCCCAGCAGTCTCTGCCTGGATGAAATCTGCGATGGCGTGGCGTGCAAAGGACGCGGGCTCGGGCTGGAACCACACTCTAATCCCTGACATTTCTCTGAAAAAGGTGCAATGTTACACTCTTAACCTCTCCTTTTACGCATCTTATGGCACTTTGCACACCAAAACCCACACAAACTACCCTGATTTTTCCTCCAGCTCATCTTTTTTCCTATTCTCTTATTTTTTTCCACGCACATTCTTTCCTTCTGTACGAGGAGAAACCACCTCTCTACTGAGGACAGGCTGAATCATTGCAGTATTTACCTAAAATACAACACAAACTTCTAATTAAAGGAAGGGGGGGAGGTTGTGATTGGCAAAAGAATATTAAACCTTTTCAAGTCTCCTGAAATCCTTTGTGTGGAACAGCTTTGGGAAAAGCTCAGCCTGCCGCCACCCTCCCCCTCTTGGAGAGCGTTCCCCAGGGCAGTGCCCAGGCTGCAGCTGCTGCCGCTCCGGGGGAGTCAGCCCAGCCTGACACACAAATAAATACGACAGAAATAAATACTTTCTTCCAACAAAGACCTGAGGAAGAAAACCTGGGTAGGAGGAGAGGAAGGGAGCGTACGTGCAGAACCCAAGGAGCTCTGGGGTAACAGGGGGAGCTCGGTCTCAAACACAGAGGAGCTGCAACCAGGCACCATATAGATTTTATGCAGAGTAGATATATGTGCATAAATATATAGCTCCATTGTCAACCTGCCCCTACCACCTTCATGTTTCAGCCAGGAGCCTGAAAAAAGAGAAAGCCTCAAAGCACAGAAGGATTTAGCACCTGCAGGCACAGGGGGGATAGCTGCACGGGAAAACCAGCTTGAGCATTTGGGGTGGAAAAGGGATTCTGGCTGTTTAGTTTCGGGGCGTTTCACCCACAGGTGACAGACTGGAAAATACGTGTACAAGGAGGCGAGCACAGAGGATTGGGCGTGCAGAAGGAGCAGGCGGCAGTGGGAAACACCGCCTGGCGATGATTTTTGTGTTGCTTAAGTCTAAGAAATGGTGTCCTTCATTGCGTCAACAGACAACTTCTGCAAAGTCTTCATTTGCATTTTAATGGAACTCTTTCTAGGAAGGTCCTGCTCGGACTCTGTCGCAATAGAAAATAAAGAGGTAATTAAAAACACGCTGGAGTTAAAAGATTCATTGTCGTTAATCAGGTTGTTCACAGTCTTTTCAAAATTAAAGCTATTTAGGGTATGTAGGAGGAAACTTACGATGGAATATCTGTTTATTTAAATTACAGATGAAAAAATGGAAAATAGACTTTTTGTGAGGGGGCATCCTGGAGATTAAAAACACCTTGTAGAAAAGGATTTGAATAAACAGCAGGCATACAAGTAAGCATCGAGGTTTCAACCGTTTATCTGCCTACTTGAGAGCCAGAGATGAAGAAAATATATAGGACGAGGGAAAGGAAACCACGGAGGAAATTTTTAAACCTTAGGCACACAATTATCTGGGCAATTACTGTCATTACACACCTAGGTCAGTTAACTCTGCAAATAAACGGCCAACCCGAGTTACCCATAAGTGTTATTCCCCAATTTTGGGCACAATCACAGTATGCAAACGCTGATAAAACAGGTTGAAAAACACTTTATCTGCTGGACCAGCTCCTGCTTTCACAATCCAGCAACCGCAGAGATTTCAAGAACGATTCCCTTGGTCACTGCAGCTATCACACAATCAGCGCTGACTTCCTCCGCGCTCCAGACCTATCCTGTCCTGTTAAGCTCCGTCCTTTGAAATATAGGGCAGTTTCTGTCAGATCCTTCAGCGCAACAGCCAAAAGGGCAAAATCCTGCCCTTTGTTGCAACAAGAGGTTTTTCATCCCCGGATCTGCCGGCCGGCGGGTGACTGTGCTCTCCGTGTCGCGCTGGCAGAACCTCACTCTCCAGACCTCCAGCCACACTCTCCGGCCACGAAGCCAGGCCAGCGCCCCGCTGCCCAGGGCACTCAGGGGGCTCTGAAGTCTGCAGGGCTGCAGATCTCTTAATTTTTTTTTTTTTTCCAGGGGGTTGTGTGAAATACAAGACTATTTCTTAAGAGAAAAGTCATTTTTTTCTCCCCACAAGGTGCCGAGGGGGCTGCAGCCCATCTCGGGCGGTGGGGGAGCACAGCTTTTCCCCCTTGCCCTTCACCCCGGCCGCTCCTCGCCCCGAGCCGGGTGTGGCTCCCGGGGAGGCCGCGCTGGGCCTGAGGGGACGCACCCTGAGGGGGGGCAGACACCCGGCCGCAGCGCCGCGCCCCTCCCCGGGCCAGGCGCACCTGCCGCGGCGGCGAGGGGAGGCTGGAGATGCCCGAGGCGCTGCACAGAGCCCCGGTGCGGCGGCGGGTCGGGTGCGGAGCCGGTGTGAGGGGACACAACCCACCTCCCGCCCTCCGCCTCAGCGCTGTCACCGCGCCGTCCCGTCGTGCCCCGCGCGGGCGAGCCCGGGCGCGCGCCCCCGCCCTCCCTCACTTCCGGTGTCCGGCAGTGGCAGAACCGCCGGCGGCGCCCCCGCTCCCCCGGCGCAAGGGGAAAAGGATGGAGAAGGGGCGGGGACAAGGGGCGGAGCTTACGGAGGCCCGTGCACCACCGTCAGCCAATCATCGCCCGCCGATGAGGGAAAGAGGGCGGGGAAAGCGCCGGCACGCTCCGCGTGGCACCGCCCTCCCGCCCGCCGCGGGCTCGCGCCCCGCGCGCCCGAGGGAGCGACGGGAGCGCGCC
>WKFP01000227.1:0-15265 GCA_011057875.1 Pterocles orientalis
AATATCGACGTCTCCTTTCAGGTGAGGCCCCTTGATGTTGAAGTCGACGTCGGGGAGGGAGACCTTGGGAGCCTTCACGTGCAGTTCGGGCATGGAGAATTTGGGACCTTTGACTTTTCCATCCACGCTCAGATCAGGAGCCTCGACGTCGACGCTGGGGCCTGAAATGTCGATGTCACCCTTGGGGAGGTTGACATCCACGTCCACCCCCTCGGCTTTAAAGCCAGGCATGGAAAACTTTGGCATTTTGAATTTTGGCAGCTTGAATTTCCCCTCCGGACTCTCGATATTGACATCGGGGGCACCGATGTCTAATTTCGGGGCGCCGATATTGACCTCGGGACCTTTCAGCTCACATTCTGGCAACGACACGTCGACATCTCCTTTGACTTTGGGACCTTTCAGGTTCAGATCAAAATCCGGCGCGGAGATTTTGGGCGCCTTGATGTGCATCTCGGGCATCTTGAACTTGGGGCCCTTCAGCTTCCCTTCGGGGCCTTTGATGTCCACGTCGGGGGCCTCAATCTCAACGTTGGGACATTCCAGGTCAGGTGCAGAAAGCTCCACGTCCCCCTTGACTTTGGGGCCCTTCAGGTTCAGGTTGATGTCTGGCATGGAGATCTTGGGGGCCTTGATGTTCAAGTCTGGCATCTTGAACTTGGGGCCCTTCACCTTCCCTTCAGGGCCTTCAATGTCCAACTCTGGACCTTCAATGTCCACCTTTGGGCCCGAAACATCCAAATTTCCTGTGGGAACGCTCACGTCCACCTCTGGACCTTCTGCTTTGAAACCCGGCATCCCAAACTTGGGCATTTTGAACTTGGGCATCTTGAATTTTCCTTCTGGACCATGAATGTCCACATCTGGTGCTTCAATGTCAACTTTGGGGCCTTTGATGTCAACCTCAGGACCCTTCAGGTCACCCTCAAGCTTGGGAAGGGAAACATCGACATCACCTTTCACTTTGGGGCCCTTCAGGTTGAAGTCAACATCGGGCATGGATATCTTGGGGGCCTTGATGTTGAAGTCCGGCATCTTGAACTTGGGGCCCTTCAGCTTCCCCTCGGGACCTTCCAGCTCAACATCAGGAAGGTCAACATCTAGTTTTGGCCCCTTAATGTCAACCTCAGGTCCCTTCAGGTCACCTTCCAGCTTCGGAACAGACACATCCATGTCCCCCTTCACTTTGGGGCCCTTCAGGTTCAGGTCGATGTCGGGCATGGAGATCTTGGGGGCCTTGATGTGCATCTCGGGCATCTTGAACTTGGGGCCCTTCACCTTCCCCTCTGGACCCTCAATGTCCAGCTCTGGCCCAGAAACCTCCAGGTCTCCTTTGGGCAGGTTCACATCCACCTCTGGACCTTCTGCTTTGAACCCCGGCATCCCAAACTTGGGCATTTTGAACTTGGGCATCTTGAATTTTCCTTCTGGACCATGAATGTCCACATCGGGTGCTTCAAAGTCAACCTTGGGCCCCTTGATGTCCAACTCAGGTCCCTTCAGGTCACCTTCCAGCTTGGGAAGGGAAACATCGGCGTCACCTTTCACTTTGGGGCCCTTCAGGTTGAAGTCAACGTCAGGCATGGAGATCTTGGGGGCCTTGATGTTGAAGTCGGGCATCTTGAACTTGGGGCCCTTCAGCTTCCCCTCGGGACCTTCCAGCTCAACATCAGGCAGGTCAACATCAACCTTGGGGCCTTTGATGTCAATGTCGGGGCCCTTCAGGTCACCTTCCAGCTTGGGAAGAGAAACATCGACATCTCCCTTCACTTTGGGGCCCTTCAGGTTCAGGTCGATGTCGGGCATGGAGATCTTGGGGGCCTTGATGTGCATCTCGGGCATCTTGAACTTGGGGCCCTTCAGCTTCCCCTCGGGACCTTCCAGCTCAACATCAGGAAGGTCAACATCTACTTTTGGCCCCTTAATGTCGACCTCGGGTCCCTTCAGGTCACCTTCCAGCTTGGGAACAGAAACATCCATGTCCCCCTTCACTTTGGGGCCCTTCAGGTTCAGGTCAAAGTCCGGCATGGAGATCTTGGGGGCTTTGAAGTGCATCTCGGGCATCTTGAACTTGGGGCCCTTCAACTTGCCTTCTGGGCCTTCAATTTCAACATCTGGGCCACTAACATCCAACTCAGGACCTTTCACATCAACTTTCGGCCCTTTCAGGTCACCTTCCACACACGGCACAGCCACGTCCACGTCCCCCTTCACTTTCGGGCCTTTCAGGTTCAGATCGAAGTCCGGCATGGAGATCTTGGGCGCTTTGAAGTGCATCTCGGGCATCTTGAACTTGGGGCCTTTCAATTTTCCTTCTGGTCCTTCAATCTCCACATCGGGAACATCTATGTCAACCTTGGGACCTTTTATATCCAGTTCAGGTCCCTTCAGGTCACCTTCCAGCTTGGGAACAGACACGTCCACGTCTCCCTTCACTTTGGGGCCCTTCAGGTTCAGGTCGATGTCGGGCATGGAGATCTTGGGGGTCTTGATGTGCATCTCGGGCATCTTGAACTTGGGGCCCTTCACCTTCCCCTCTGGACCCTCAATGTCCAGCTCAGGACCTTCAATGTCCACCTTTGGGCCAGAAACCTCCAGGTCTCCTTTGGGCAGGTTCACGTCCACCTCTGGACCTTCTGCTTTGAACCCCGGCACCCCGAACTTGGGCATTTTGAACTTGGGCAGCTTTATTTTTCCTTCTGGGCCATGAATGTCCACATCGGGCACATCAATGTCCACCTTGGGGCCTGCGATATCGATGTCAGGAGCCTTCAAATCCCCTTCCAGCTTGGGAGCAGAAACATCGACGTCTCCTTTCAGCTTGGGACCCTTGAGGTTGAAGTCAACGTCGGGCATGGAGATCTTGGGAGCCTTGATGTGCATCTCAGGCATCTTGAACTTGGGACCTTTCCATTTTCCTTCCGGCCCCTCGACATCCAGCTCAGGCGCATCAATGTCCACCTTCGGGCCTTTGATGTTCACATCGGGTACACTCAAGTCCCCTTCCAGTTTTGGCCCAGTAAGCTCGACATCCACCCCACCTTTGGCTTTGGGACCTTTCAGATTCAAGTCAAAGTCCGGCATGGAAATGTGGGGAGCCTTGATGTTCATTTCGGGCATCTTGAACTTGGGGCCTTTCAGTTTCCCTTTGGGACCTTCAACGTCAAGGTCAGGAACCTCGACATCCACTTTGGGTCCTTTCACATCCACCTGGGGAAGAGAGACGTCCACGTCCCCCTTCAGCTTGGGGCCCTTCAGGTTCAGGTCGATGTCGGGCATGGAGATCTTGGGGGCCTTGATGTGCATCTCGGGCATCTTGAACTTGGGGCCCTTCAGCTTCCCCTCTGGACCTTCAATGTCCAGCTCTGGCCCTTCAACGTCCACCTTTGGCCCAGAAACCTCCAGGTCTCCTTTGGGCAGGTTCACGTCCACCTCTGGCCCCTCAGCCTTCACCCCAAATTTTGGCATTTTGAACTTGGGCATTTTGAGTTTACCCTCCGGCCCGTGAATGTCCACGTCAGGCACCTCGACGTTGACTTTGGGGCCCTTGATGTCCACTTCGGGACCTTTCAACTCCCCTTCCAGCTTGGGGGTGGACACATCCATCTCTCCTTTGAGTTTGTGCCCTTTCAGGTTGAGCTCCACGTCCGGCATCGAGACTTTTGGGGAGGAAATGCTCAGGAACGGCATTTTAAATTTCGATCCTTTTGATTTAGCCTGGACATCCACATCTGGAGCATGAACATCAACTTTTGGACCAGATACTTCAACATCGGGTTTTTTCAGTTTCACATCCACCTCGGGGCTTTGCACTTTAGGACCAGAAAAGCCAAATTTGGGAAGTTTAAACCTAGGTTTTTTCGTCTTGGCTTCGAGATCAACCTTCGGTCCCTCGATCTCAAGTTCCGGCCCTTTGACGTCGAGTTTAGGACCTTTCAGCTCGCCCTCGATTTTGGGCAGAGAAGCATCGACGTCACCTTTCAGTTTGGGGCCTTTCAGATTTAAGTCGATGTCCGGCATGGAGATTTTGGGAACATTGAACTGCAAGTCAGGTTTCTTAAATTTGGGGCCCTTAAGTTTCCCTTCAGGTCCTTCAATATCCAGGTCAGGAACAGTGACATCAACCTCTGGACCCGAAACACCAACGTGGGCTTCGGGGAGATTGACATCAACCTCTGGACCTTCTCCTTTCACCCCAAACTTGGGCATTTTGAACTTGGGCAGTTTTATTTTACCTTCTGGGCCGTGAATGTCCACGTCGGGCGCCTCAATGTCAATCTTGGGGCCCTTGATGTCCACCTCAGGTCCCTTCAGGTCACCCTCAAGCTTGGGAAGAGAAACATCGACGTCACCTTTCACTTTGGGGCCCTTCAGGTTGAAGTCAACATCAGGCATGGAGATCTTGGGGGCCTTGATGTTGAAGTCCGGCATCTTGAACTTGGGGCCCTTCAGCTTCCCCTCGGGACCTTCCAGCTCAACATCAGGAAGGTCAACGTCAACCTTGGGACCTTTGATGTCAATGTCAGGGCCCTTCAGGTCACCTTCCAGCTTGGGGATGGACACATCCACGTCCCCCTTCAGCTTGGGGCCCTTCAGGTTGAAGTCAACGTCGGGCATGGAGATCTTGGGGGCTTTGATGTTGAAGTCCGGCATCTTGAACTTGGGGCCCTTCAGCTTCCCCTCTGGACCTTCCAAATCAACATCAGGAAGGTCAACATCTAGTTTTGGCCCCTTAATGTCGACCTCAGGTCCCTTCAGGTCACCTTCCAACTTGGGAAGAGACACATCGACATCGCCCTTAAGCTTGGGGCCCTTCAGGTTGAAGTCAACGTCGGGCATGGAGATCTTGGGGGCCTTAATGTTCAAGTCCGGCATCTTGAACTTGGGGCCCTTCACCTTCCCTTCAGGGCCTTCAATATCCAACTCTGGACCTTCAATGTCCACCTTTGGGCCAGAAACCTCCAGGTCTCCTTTGGGCAGGTTCACGTCCACCTCTGGACCTTCTGCTTTGAACCCCGGCATCCCAAACTTGGGCATTTTGAACTTGGGCATCTTGAATTTTCCCTCTGGACCATGAATGTCCACATCGGGTGCTTCAATGTCAACCTTGGGGCCCTTGATGTCCAACTCAGGTCCCTTCAGGTCACCCTCAAGCTTTGGGACAGACACATCCACATCCCCCTTCAGCTTGGGGCCCTTCAGGTTGAAGTCAACGTCGGGCATGGAGATCTTGGGGGCCTTGATGTTGAAGTCCGGCATCTTGAACTTGGGGCCCTTCAGCTTCCCCTCTGGACCTTCCAGCTCAACATCAGGCAGGTCAACGTCAACTTTGGGACCTTTGATGTCAATGTCGGGGCCCTTCAGGTCCCCTTCCAGCTTGGGGACGGACACATCGACATCTCCCTTCACTTTGGGGCCCTTCAGGTTCAAGTCGATGTCGGGCATGGAGATCTTGGGGGTCTTGATGTGCACGTCGGGCATCTTGAACTTGGGGCCCTTCACCTTCCCTTCAGGGCCTTCAATGTCCAACTCTGGACCTTCAATGTCCACCTTTGGGCCAGAAACATCCAAGTTTCCTGTCGGTAAGTTCACATCCACCTCTGGACCTTCTGCTTTGAACCCCGGCATCCCAAACTTGGGCATTTTGAACTTGGGCATCTTGAATTTTCCTTCTGGACCATGAATGTCCACGTCTGGTGCCTCAATGTCAACCTTGGGGCCCTTGATATCGACATTGGGACCTTTCAGGTCACCTTCCGTCTTTGGGACAGACACGTCCACGTCCCCTTTCAGCTTGGGGCCCTTCAGGTTGAAGTCAACATCAGGCATGGAGATCTTGGGGGCTTTGATGTTCAAGTCCGGCATCTTGAACTTGGGGCCCTTCACCTTCCCCTCTGGACCTTCAATGTCCAGTTCAGGACCTTCAATGTCCACCTTTGGTCCAGAAACCTCCAGGTCTCCTTTGGGCAGGTTCACGTCCACCTCTGGACCTTCTGCTTTGAACCCCGGCATCCCAAACTTGGGCATTTTGAACTTGGGCATCTTGAATTTTCCTTCTGGACCATGGATGTCCACATCGGGTGCTTCAATGTCAACCTTGGGCCCCTTGATGTCCAGCTCAGGTCCCTTCAGGTCACCCTCAAGCTTCGGGACAGACACGTCCATGTCCCCCTTCAGCTTGGGGCCCTTCAGGTTAAAGTCAACGTCGGGCATGGAGATCTTGGGGGCCTTGATGTTGAAGTCGGGCATCTTGAACTTGGGGCCCTTCAGCTTCCCCTCGGGACCTTCCAGCTCAACATCAGGAAGGTCAACATCAACCTTGGGGCCTTTGATGTCAATGTCGGGGCCTTTGAGGTCAGCTTCCAGCTTGGGGACAGACACATCGACATCTCCCTTCACTTTGGGGCCCTTCAGGTTCAGGTCGATGTCAGGCATGGAGATCTTGGGGGTCTTGATGTGCACGTCGGGCATCTTGAACTTGGGACCCTTCACCTTCCCTTCTGGACACTCCAGCTCAACATCAGGCAGGTCAACATCAACCTTGGGGCCTTTGATGTCAATGTCTGGGCCCTTCAAATCTCCCTCCATTTTTGGAACAGACACATCCACGTCCCCTTTCAACTTGGGGCCCTTCAGGTTCAGATCAAAGTCCGGCATGGAGATCTTAGGGGCTTTGAAGTGCATCTCGGGCATCTTGAACTTGGGGCCTTTCAACTTTGCATCTGGACATTCCAGGTCAACATCTGGAGCCTCTATGTCCACTTTTGGACCTTTTACTGTCACTTCAGGTCCTTTCAGGTCACCTTCTACCTTGGGCATGGAAACATCCACGTCCCCCTTCACTTTGGGGCCCTTCAGGTTCAGATCGAAGTCCGGCATGGAGATCTTGGGGGCTTTGAAATGCATCTCGGGCATCTTGAACTTGGGGCCCTTCACCTTCCCCTCTGGGAGCTCAATCTCCACATCAGGAGCTTCAACGTCCAGTTTGGGGCCTTTGATGTCCATCTCGGGGCCTTTCAAGTCACCTTCTAGTTTTGGGGCAGAAATGTCCACGTCCCCCTTCACTTTGGGGCCCTTCAGGTGCAGGTCGATGTCGGGCATGGAGATCTTGGGGGTCTTGATGTGCATCTCAGGCATCTTGAACTTGGGACCTTTAAGTTTTGCTTCTGGACACTCGAGGTCAACATCGGGAACGTTCACATCCAGTTTTGGGCCCTTGATGTCAACATCTGGGCCTTTCAAATCTCCCTCGATTTTCGGCATGGAAACATCGACATCCCCCTTCACCTTGGGGCCCTTCAGGTTCAGGTCAAAGTCCGGCATGGAGATCTTGGGGGCTTTGAAGTGCATCTCGGGCATCTTGAACTTGGGGCCTTTCAGCTTCCCCTCTGGACCTTCCAGCTCAACATCTGGAAGGTCAACATCCAATTTCGGGCCTTTGATGTCAACATCTGGGCCTTTCAAGTCTCCCTCAATTTTTGGGACAGACACATCCACATCCCCCTTCAGCTTGGGGCCCTTCAGGTTGAAGTCAACGTCAGGCATGGAGATCTTGGGGGCCTTGATGTTGAAGTCCGGCATCTTGAACTTGGGGCCCTTCAGCTTCCCCTCTGGACCTTCCAGCTCAACATCAGGCAGGTCAACGTCAAGTTTGGGGCCTTTGATGTCAATGTCGGGGCCCTTCAGGTCACCTTCCAGCTTGGGGACGGACACATCGACATCTCCCTTCACTTTGGGGCCCTTCAGGTTCAGGTCGATGTCGGGCATGGAGATCTTGGGGGTCTTGATGTGCACGTCGGGCATCTTGAACTTGGGGCCCTTCACCTTCCCCTCTGGACCCTCAATGTCCAGCTCTGGCCCAGAAACCTCCAGGTCTCCTTTGGGCAGGTTCACGTCCACCTCCGGACCTTCTGCTTTGAACCCCGGCATCCCAAACTTGGGCATTTTGAACTTGGGCATCTTGAATTTTCCCTCTGGACCATGGATGTCCACATCGGGAGCCTCAATGTCGACTTTGGGGCCCTTGATGTCCACCTCAGGTCCCTTCAGGTCACCTTCCAGCTTGGGAAGGGAAACATCGACGTCACCTTTCACTTTGGGGCCCTTCAGGTTGAAGTCAACATCAGGCATGGAGATCTTGGGGGCCTTGATGTTGAAGTCCGGCATCTTGAACTTGGGGCCCTTCAGCTTCCCCTCTGGACCTTCCAGCTCAACGTCAGGAAGGTCAACATCCACTTTTGGCCCCTTAATGTCAACCTCAGGGCCCTTCAGGTCACCTTCCAGCTTGGGAACAGACACATCCACATCCCCTTTCAGCTTGGGGCCCTTCAGGTTCAGGTCGATGTCGGGCATGGAGATCTTGGGGGTCTTGATGTGCATCTCGGGCATCTTGAACTTGGGGCCCTTCACCTTCCCTTCTGGTCCTTCAATGTCCAGCTCTGGACCAGAAACCTCCAGGTCTCCTTTGGGCAGGTTCACGTCCACCTCTGGACCTTCTGCTTTGAACCCCGGCATCCCAAACTTGGGCATTTTGAACTTGGGCATCTTGAATTTTCCCTCTGGACCATGGATGTCCACATCGGGTGCTTCAATGTCAACCTTGGGCCCTTTGATGTCCAGCTCAGGTCCCTTCAGGTCACCCTCAAGTTTTGGGACAGACACGTCCATGTCCCCCTTCAGCTTGGGGCCCTTCAGGTTGAAGTCAACGTCGGGCATGGAGATCTTGGGCGCCTTGATGTGCATCTCGGGCATCTTGAACTTGGGACCCTTCAGCTTCCCCTCGGGACCTTCCAGATCAACATCAGGCAGGTCAACATCAACCTTGGGGCCTTTGATGTCAATTTCGGGACCCTTCAGGTCACCTTCCAGCTTGGGAACAGACACATCGACATCTCCCTTCACTTTGGGGCCCTTCAGGTTCAAGTCAATGTCAGGCATGGAGATCTTGGGGGTCTTGATGTGCATCTCGGGCATCTTGAACTTGGGGCCCTTCACCTTCCCCTCCGGACCCTCAATGTCCAGCTCTGGACCAGAAACCTCCAGGTCTCCTTTGGGCAGGTTCACATCCACCTCTGGACCTTCTGCTTTGAACCCCGGCATCCCAAACTTGGGCATTTTGAACTTGGGCATCTTGAATTTTCCTTCTGGACCATGAATGTCCACGTCTGGTGCCTCAATGTCAACTTTGGGGCCCTTGATGTCCACCTCAGGTCCCTTCAGGTCACCCTCGATCTTGGGAGCTGAGACCCCAAGGTCCCCTTTCACGCTGGGTCCTTTCAGGTTCACGTCCACGTCGGGCATGGAGATCTTGGGTGCCTTGATGTGCATCTCGGGCATCTTGAACTTGGGACCTTTCACCTTCCCTTCGGGGCACTCCAGATCAATATCTGGCGCCTCAACGTCTACTTTTGGCCCCTTGATGTCTATTTCTGGCCCTTTCAAATCACCTTCTATCTTGGGAGCCGCCATCTCCATTTCTCCTTTCACTTTCGGTCCCTTTAGGTTCAGATCTACATCCGGCATGGAGATTTTGGGGGTTTTGATGTTCAGCTTCGGCATCCTGAACTTGGGACCTTTCCATTTGCCTTCTGGTCCTGCAACATCCAACTCCGGTCCTTCAATATCTACCTCCGGCCCGGAAATATCCGCCTCTCCTTTCGGCAGGTTGACGTCGATATCAGCTCCCTCGAATTTGGGACCGGAGATGTTGAAATGAGGCATTTTCATTTTTGGCGTTTTTAGTTTGGCTTCTGGACACTCCAGGTCGACATCCGGGACCTCAACATCTATTTTCGGTCCCTTGATATCAACACCGGACCCTTTCAATTCACCTTCTACTTTTGGAAGAGTAACATCCATCTCGCCTTTTTTATGGCCCTTTAGGTTCAAATCGACATCCGGCATCGAGATTTTAGGTGCCTTGATATTAAACTTCGGCATCTTAAATTTTGAGCCTTTTATTTTCCCTTCTGGACATTCCAAGTCCACCTCAGGCACCTCAACGTCCACTTTGGGACCTTCAACGTCTATTTTGGGGCCCTTCAGGCCAGAAATATCGGCATCTCCTTTCAGTTTTGGGGCCTTCAAATGGAGATCGACGTCTGGCATGGAGAGTTTTGGGGTCTGAACGTTCAGTTCGGGCATTTTCAATTTGAGACCTTTTCCCTTCAATTCTGGCCCTTCGATGTCCACGCTTGGCACGTCGACGTCCACCTTGGGACCAGAAACATCCACCTTGGGAGCAGAAATGTCCACCTCGCCCTTTGGAAGGGTCACGTCAACGGCAGGACCCTCTCCCTTCAGGCCAGGAACCCCAAATTTGGGCATTTTCAACTTGGGCATCTTGATTTTCCCTTCTGGACCATGGATGTCCACGTCTGGTGCTTCAACATCAACTTTGGGGCCTTTGATGTCGAGCCCGGGTGCTTTCAGCTCCCCTTCCAGCTTGGGGGCACAAATGTCCACGTCTCCCTTCACTTTGGGGCCCTTTAGGTTCAGGTCAATGTCGGGCATGGAGATCTGGGGGGTCTTGAAGCTCACGTCCGGCATCTTCACCTTGGGGCCCTTCAGTTGCCCTTCTGGCCCCTTGATGTCTACACTTGGCAGGTCAATGTCCACCTTGGGACCAGAAATGTCCACCTCGCCCTTTGGAAGGGTCACATCAATGGCAGGACCCTCTCCCTTCAGGCCAGGAACGCCAAATTTGGGCATTTTCAACTTTGGCATCTTGATTTTCCCTTCTGGGCCGTGGATGTCCACGTCTGGTGCTTCAATGTCAACTTTGGGGCCTTTGAGCTCCAGTTCAGGACCCTTCAAATCAGCTCCTACCGTGGGCATGGAAACGTCCACGTCGCCCTTGACTTTGATGCCTTTCAGGTTCAGATCGACATCTGGCACGGAGACCTTGGGGCCCTTCAGTTGCCCTTCTGGCCCCTTGATGTCCACACTTGGCATGTCAATGTCCACCTTTGGGCCAGAAACCTCCAGGTCTCCTTTGGGCAGGTTCACGTCCACCTCCGGACCTTCTGCTTTGAACCCCGGCATCCCAAACTTGGGCATTTTGAACTTGGGCATCTTGAATTTTCCTTCTGGACCATGAATGTCCACATCGGGTGCTTCAATGTCAACCTTGGGGCCCTTGATGTCAAGCCCGGGAGCTTTCAGCTCCCCTTCCAGCTTGGGGGCACAAATGTCCACGTCTCCCTTCACTTTGGGGCCCTTCAGGTTCAGGTCGATGTCGGGCATGGAGATCTGGGGGGTCTTGAAGCTCACGTCCGGCATCTTCACCTTGGGGCCCTTCAGTTGCCCTTCTGGCCCCTTGACGTCCACACTTGGCACATCAATGTCCACCTTGGGACCAGAAATGTCCACCTCGCCCTTTGGAAGGGTCACATCAACGGCAGGACCCTCTCCCTTCAGGCCAGGAACCCCAAATTTGGGCATTTTCAACTTTGGCATCTTGATTTTCCCTTCTGGGCCGTGGATGTCCACATCAGGTGCTTCAATGTCAACCTTGGGGCCTTTGATGTCAAGCCCGGGTGCTTTCAGCTCCCCTTCCAGCTTGGGGGCGGAAACATCCAGGTCTCCCGTCACTCTGGGGCCTTTCAGGCTCAAGTCGACCTCAGGCGTGGAGATCTGGGGGGTCTTGACGTGTACCTCTGGCATCGTCACTTTGGGGCCTTTGACATCGATGTCCATTCCCAGTTGGGGACCTTTCACGTCCAGTTGGGGACCTTTCAAGTTGCCCCCCATCTTTGGGACGGAAACGTCCACTTCTCCCTTCAGCCTCGGTCCCTTCACGTCAACGCCCACGTCTGGTGCAGACCCTTTCAAATAACCTCCTGAACCTTCCAACTCAACACCAGGAGCTTTCACGTCCACCTGGAGACCCTTGGAGCCAAGTCCTTTGAGATCCCCTTCCACCCTGGGGACCGCCACGCCCACGTCGCCCTTCACCTGCGGGCCCTTCAGGTGCAGGTTCACATCCGACAGAGAAATTTGGGGCGTTTCCACCTTCTTGACCGTGGGACATTTCCATTCTCCTTTGGTGGCCACGCCGGGAAGCCCAATGGCCACCTCAGGCGCTGCCGGTCCCACCTCACCCTTTGGGAGCGACATTTCCCCTTGCGAGTCCGAGGCGGTGAATTTTGGGAAGGTCATGTGCGGGATTTTGACTTTTCCCGTGGCGCCGTGAACGTCGGCGTCAGGAGGCGGGAGCTCGACGTTGGGTCCTTTGATGCCGACGCCAGGAAGCTCCAGCTCTGGGGCGGGGACCTTCCCAGCCCCCTTCAGCCCCGCGTCCACCTGGAACGTTGGGACTTGAACGGAAGGAGCCGAAACTTGGGGTCCCGTGAGCTGGACAGATGAGGCGGCGACATCCACGCACGGAGCCGGTGGCGTCGGCACAGAGATGTCGGCGCCGACCTGCGGGACTTGAGCGTCGGATCCCGCGGCCGAGAACCCAAATTTGGGAATTTTCAAAACGGGAATCTTGATTTTTCCCACGTCAACAGGTGGGTTTTCCACCGTTGGGAAAGAAACGTCGACTCCGGGGGCTTTGATGTCTCCCTGCAGGCAAGGGGCAGAAGCGCCGGCGTGCGCCCCGTGGACGTCCACGCCCGAAACGTGTCCTTTGCCCTCCAGCCTGGGGCCCTTGATGTGAAAACCCGCCTCCAGGTTTCCCATCTGTCCATTGGTTTCAATTCTGGGCGAGCCTGGGAACGTCGGGCCGGAAATTTTACACCCCGGCACCTCCACCATCACGGATTTTCCAGTTTCCCCACCAGGAACTGGGATTTCTGGTGCCATTTTGATGTCGCTTTTCCCAAATCCTGCTTCGACATCAGTCTTCACCCCATGGCCGGTCTCCTTGGTGGGGATGAGGATTTTGAATTCGGGGCCGAGGACGTCGACGTCTTGCGTTCCGTCGTGCCGGGTGACGTCCACCGTGTACGCCGTCACTTTTTTGGTGACCGTGATGGTCCTGCTCTGTGTCCCGCCGCTCTCCGCTTCCACCAGCTCCTCCGACTTCAGCCGGGGTTTGATTTTGGTCGTGTAGATCCTCCTGTACTCCTCATCATCCCCGCTCTGGAAATTAAAAAAAACAAACCCTTCGTTAGCACCGGGATGCTTCGCGTCCCCAGCCCTTCTCGTCCCTTTTCCCCACCCACTCACCAGCACAACTTCGGGGCTGCTGGGCGCGAAGACGTCGTGTGCCCAGGACTGTCCCGGCAGCGGAGATTTGTCCCCTTTCCGTTGCAGCCGCAAGCCCACGGTGTGGTGGCCCATGCTGTTCAGCAGCTGCGTCACTTCCCCGGATTGCAGGTTGTCGAAATAAACCGTGGCGCTCACGATCTGATCCCCTGGGGGGGTATGGGGGAGTGGAGGGGCGAGAGGTGAGACATGGCGAGAGGGAGGAGATCCCCCCCCATGCCCGTCAAGAGGGGCAACGACGCTTCAGCTGTTGGGTTGTTGCCCAAGAAGAAGAAGAAAGAAGGGACCAAGAACCACCAAGATGGACAAAATGGACACAAAAATCCCATTTTTCCCCAAAAAAAGCACCCCTTTTCCCACCAAAATGGACAAAACAACCCCAAAAAAATCCACCAACCCAATTCCAACCAAGACAAGGAGCAACGACGCTTCAGCCGTTGGGTGATCGCCCAAGAAGAAGAAGAAAGAAAGGACCAAGAACCACCAAGATGGACAAAATGGACACAAAAATCCCATTTTTTCCCCCAAAAAAAGACCCTTTTCCCACCACAAGTAAGATGAGGAGCAACCACACTTGAGCCGTTGGGTTATTGCCCAAGAAGAAGAAGAAAGAAAGGACCAAGAACCACCAAGATGGACCAAAAAAGCCCCATTTTTTTCCCCAAAAAAACCCCCCAAAACGGACAAAACAGACACAAAAAATCAATTTTTACCCCCCAAAAAAAATCCACCAACCCAATTCCAACCAAGACAAGGAGCAACGACACTTCAGCCGTTGGGTTATCGCCCAAGAAGAAGAAGAAAGAAAGGACCAAGAACCACCAAGATGGATAAAATGGACACAAAAATCCCATTTTTCCCCCCAAAAAAGACCCTTTTCCCACCACAAGTAAGATGAGGAGCAACACCACTTGAGCCGTTGGGTTATTGGCCAAGAAGAAGAAGAAAGAAAGGACCGAGAACCACCAAGATGGACAAAAAAAGCCCAATTTTTTCCCAAAAAAAACCCAAAACGGACAAAACAGACACAAAAAATCAATTTTTACCCCCCAAAAAATCCACCAACCCAATTCCAACCAAGACAAGGAGCAACGACGCTTCAGCCGTTGGGTTATTGCCCAAGAAGAAGAAGAAAGGAAGGACCAAGAACCACCAAGATGGACAAAATGGACACAAAAATCCCTTTTTTTCCCCCCAAAAAAAGACCCTTTTCCCACCACAAGTAAGATGAGGAGCAACCACACTTGAACCGTTGGGTTATTGGCCAAGAAGAAGAAGAAAGAAAGGACCAAGAACCACCAAGATGGATAAAATGGACACAAAAATCCCATTTTTCCCCAAAAAAAGCACCCCTTTTCCCACCAAAATGGACAAAACAACCCCAAAAAAATCCACCAACCCAATTCCAACCAAGACAAGGAGCAACGACGCTTCAGCCGTTGGGTTATCGCCCAAGAAGAAGAAGAAAGAAAGGACCGAGAACCACCAAGATGGATAAAATGGACACAAAAATCCCATTTTTCCCCCCCAAAAACCCCCATTTTCCCACCCTAAGCAAGACAAGCAACAACGCTCGAACTCTTGGGTTATTGCCCAAAAAGAAGAAAAAAGAAGCAACCGAGATCCACCAAGATGGCAAAAAACCCCATTTTTCCCCCAAAAACCCTCCCAATCAAGACGAAGAGGACCAACCCTTGAGCCGTTGGGTTTTTTCCCAAGAACAAGAAGGAAGACGCAACCGAAAACCCCCAAAATGGACAAAAAAGCCAAGAAGCCATTTTTTCCCCCAAAAAAAAACCCAACCCCACCCTCCGCCGCGGCCCCACCTTCCCTGACGACGCCCATCCTGGCGGCCGGCGAGTTCTGCTGCACTTGTTTGACGAAGACGCCGGCGTCCGTCTGGTCGATGGTGATGCCGTGGGAGCCGCTGCCCTGCCAGTTGGGGAGCAGGATCTCCCGCGTCTCCTCCTCCTTCTCCATCTGGGGACGGGATGAGGCCGAGGATGAGGAGGGAAAGACGGACGCGGGGGTTTTTTAGGGGTTAAACCAGTTG
>WKFP01000228.1:0-17014 GCA_011057875.1 Pterocles orientalis
TCTCGGGGGGCCGGGGGTGCGCTGGGCTCTGCAGGGACCGGGGCACCGGGGCGGGGGAGTTCCCCCGGGAGGCGCTGGGTGGAGGAGAGCTCTGGGGGGAGCTTTCCCCCCTCTGCTGCTCCCCAGGACCCGGGGAGGCTCTGGTCAGGTTCGTCAGGAGGGGCTCCGTGTCCCCGGGTAGGCAGCTGCCGTGGGGGGCCGGTGCCCCCGGGGTCAGGCCAGGCCCGAGGTCCCCAGGGCAGCATCACGGGCCGGTTGCTTCTCCGGACAAACTGCGGCCTGAGCAGCTCTGCCTGGGAAAGCCTCAGCGTGGGGTGGTGGGTGGGCACCCCGGCGGAGGCCGAGCTCTGCCTCCTGCTCTGGGTGACCACCGGGGCTGCGCGCTGCCAGCCCACAGCCCTGCCCACCCACGGGGCCCTACGGCAGCACCTGCCCCCGCCAACTGCTGCCCCGGCCCTTGAGGACCGAGTTCCCGTGGGGGGTTTGTGCTCCAGACCCCTCCAGAGCCCTGGCTGTAAGCAGGTGAATAAGTTGCCGATTGTTTTCTGTGTGTCCCTCGGGACAGCGTGGCGGCACCGTGGCATGAGCAGCCGCAGCCTTTCCCCCGACAAGGACTCAGCAGAATCGCTGCGGCTTGTGGCTGGCACCGGTGAGCCGCTCTCGCCCGCTCTGTTTGCAGGGTCGCCCGCGTGCCACGATGTCCTTGGCTGTGACGCGGGAGGGACGCGGATGGATTCAGGCTGCGGGGTACGCGGGCAGCGTGGGGACGAGCCCAGCGGTTGGGCTGTGCCTGGACACTGTCCCTCCTCGGGGCTCTGCTCCCCGTGTGTTGCTAGTTTTGGGGTTTGTCCCATTGAGCCCGGAGCTGGGGGAGGCAGCGGCCAGGGTGGGTTCGAGGCAGTGCCAGCCAGAGCCTCATCGAGCCCGGTGCAGCTGCTCTGAAACCCCTTGTTCTCCAGGCACCGCTCAGAGCCGCCTGGTTTTTGTGGTTTTAGGTCAAGTCCTCGTTGCTGTTAACCTCGGCTCTGCTCCGGCTGCCCCCCTGCAGTGAGCGGGGTGGGGGCCCCGCTGCGTCCCCCCGACACCTGCCTGGGCTTGGGCAGCGTTTCTGGGGCCCATGGGGTGGGGTGCAGAGAGAGGAGATGCCGGCTGCCTCCTGACCTTAAGCTGATGGCGGGAGCTGAACGCCTCCTGACGGCCTGGCTCCAGGTTTCCCCATCCTGCCCTAACATGGGCTGGGGGCTGCTTCCCCCCTGGGCGGTGAGAAGGAGCAAGGAGCGGCTGCAGCAGCGTCCTCAGGCCAGGTGGAGGCAGAGGTTTTGCGCCAGAGTCGTGTCAGCGAAGCACAGGCTGTGCGCTGGGCTGAGCCCCAGCCCTTGGAGAGGTGCCGCAATCCCAACTCGGCCTCGTTTTACCTTTGGCAGACTTGGCTGCGGAGGGGTGTCCGCCCGGGTTGTTCTGGCCTGGCCTCGTCCCTGGTGTGGAGCGTCGCTGCCCCGCTCACGGCTGCCAGGGAGGATCTGATCTGACCCGACTCCCGTCCCCGCTGCCTGGAGGAGTCGGCTCAGCGTGCAGATGAGGTGTGAACCCGCCCGGCTCAGACGTGCTCCGCGGGGCAAAGCTGCCTGGCAAGAGCGGATCCTCTGCTCTTCGCGGCTCGGCTGCCTGCCTGCGTTCCTGCCTGTCTCGGCTTATCGAGTGTGTCGTGTCCCCAAGGTGTTTTGGCACCGCTGAGCCCCGCGGCAGACGTCCCCTCTTCACACCTCGCGTGACAGCGCTCCCCGGCGGGGACAGCACCAGCCGCTGTAGCTGGAATGCGGGGGCAGAGCCTGTTTTCCCATGGCCGCTGCGGGGCCGGGAGCACAGACCCCTCTTTGTGCCGTGGGGGCGAGGGAGGGCTTGGCTTCGTCCCGCTGCGAACAAACGGGATCTGTCAGCCGCGGCGTGCCAGGCCGGTGCCATCTGGAGCCCGTGTCGTGCCTGGCGCCGAGACGTGAGCGTGGCACCGGGGGGAGTGCTGCTGACCGGTGCCACCTTCGCCACTGCTGCCCGCCCTCTGCCTCCCTCCCCAGTGATTTTTTTGGGGCTGTTTGGGTTAGTTTTTGCCACTAAAGGTCGGTCTGCAGTCCTGCACTGTGGCAGGGCGGCTGCTGCTGCAGACGTGTGAGGCTGTGAAGCTTTCAGCGGCCGCAGGGGTTAGACCCCGATACCAGAGTCCCAGCAGGGTGCTGCCCCGCTGCTGTTGGGTTTTCTGCTCTGGCTGAACGCGTTACCCCCGGGGTGAGGCGTGCCAGCCCCCCCCTCCGCCAGCGCCAGGGTGACGGGGCACGTTCCAGGTCAGGGCTCGCTTCCCACTTCGCTTTTGCTTTAAAGTGCCGTTGTCGAGGCGCTCTGGTCCTTGTCTGACCTACTTACTTACATCTGGCTGCTTGGAAGGAAGGCGGGTTTGCTCTGCCAAGGAAGTAGCTCTCTGCAGAGCGGCAAAGGTGGGAGGAGGGAGCGGGGGGAGAGTGCCCTCCTGCCGAGGGGCCGAGCGGGTTGGGTTTCTCCCGCTGGCTTTGCCAGGGCGGCTCTGGATCCAGCCTTGCTCCTCGCTCTGGTGTTAGGAGGTTGGTTCAAAAGTTGGATCGTCTTTTCCAGAGCTGAGCTGGCTTCTCCATCACCCGCCTCCGAGGCTGGGGCTGCCCGACTGGGAGCCGAAACCCGGTGCGGGCTGTTCTGTAGACCAGAGGCTGTGGAGCCCCTGGCGTGGTGCTGGGGCTGGGTGCCTCTCTGCTTCCCTCGGCCCATCCCTGCTCCCCTTCCTTCCTCGCTGTCTCCCACACGCCGTACTGTAACCGAAGCAATTCCTGCTGCTCAG
The DNA here is from genome assembly GCA_011057875.1 of Pterocles orientalis. Lineage (NCBI taxonomy): Eukaryota > Metazoa > Chordata > Aves > Pterocliformes > Pteroclidae > Pterocles > Pterocles orientalis. The sequence continues at coordinate 2,861 of WKFP01000228.1, forward strand.
CAGGACCGGCCGCACCAGCCGGAGCCGCCGCAGCCCCAGGCGCGGACTCTCGCCCCCGGCAGCCCCCCGGGGCGCAGGCAGCTCGGGAGCGTGCTCGCGGGGACGGGGAGAAGCTGCTGGGCGGGTGCGGAGGTTCGCAGGGAGCTCCTCCGCTTTCCCTTCCCGGCGGGAGCAGCCGAGGTGAGTTGCAAATGCCGCTCGGCAGAGCCCGCTCGCAGCGTGGCCGAGGGGAGACGTGGGCGTTGTGCCGAGCCCTGCGCCCCAGGACATTGCGTGCTGGGGTTCGGTGCTGCTGCGCTCAGTGTCCTCGCCGGGTGTGACCTGCTGCCGTGTCACCGTGCAGCGACGCGCCCCGCGCTCACTCCTGCCCAGGGCCTGGCTCTGCTTTCCCCGCAGCAGCCGGCCACCTGCCCTGCGGGATTTTCTCCTGGAGATCTGGGGTTAGAGGCTTCCTTCGCCTGGGCTGGGGTCCAGGTCGGTGCCCAGGGATGGTTGTAGGTTTGCTTGGGAGCTGGGAGCGATAGGGTCGCATCTGCAAGGACCGCGTGCCCCCACCATGGAGTCTGTCCGTCTGTCACACCCTGTTACTAGATCATGTCTCACAGCAAACCCTCCTCTCCCTCTGCGCCGGCTGTAAATTTGCAGCGTGTTCTTGGCACCTACCGACCTGAAAAGCAGCCGAGCGTGGATCTGGCTGTGCGGAGAGCTCGCTCTGACAGGGCTTGGCTCCCTTTCCCCTTGGCATCGACGCCGGCGCTTCCTTCGCGCTCTCACACCTCCCGCAGCCGCGGCTGTCGCAGCGAAGGCCGGTGGGGCCAGACCCTCACCACCTCCCACCCCAGCAGGGGCTGCGCTCACCGTGAGCCATCCTGTCGGTCCGTGGCATGGACCAGCCCCGTGTGCGAGGTTTCTGTAGCTTTAGGGGCTTGCATCAACCTCGAGTGTATGCGTGTGTCCCAAAATAACAGTTAAGTGCTGCCTATTCCACGGTAGCTTGTAAATTTTCTCCTAATGACTGACTGCAGCCCTGCTTAGAGGAAAGATGCGTTTCTTTCGCCAATTAAATCTCTCAGAAGCAGTCAGCGATGGTTTTCTGAGCGGCCGCTTCCTTTCCGCGAGGCCGCTGTGGCTTTGAGGTGGTTCGGGGTGACTTTACTCTGCGGCAGGCGCTGCGTCCTCCCAGCCGGCACCTCCCGACGGGGCCCAGGGCTCGTGCTCTCCTCGGATTCTTGCCCTGTGCGTTCTGGATTGCGGATCAGCACTTCTCTGCTTGGCCTTTGCCTAGGAAAACCCTGAGAATACTTGGCCGGGTTTTGTGGAACAGTAGGAGAGCTCGTGCTCCTGCCCAGCGCCGCTCGGCTCCTCCAGGGCTGCTGCCCGCGGCCGGGCTCGGAGCAGCTCTTGCAAAAGCGTCAGCACCGGGGGCTGGTGAGCGGGCAGAGCCCCCTGGCTTGTGGGAGAGGGGGGGCGAAAGGGACCAGAGCTGGGGGTCTCTGTCCTCGGCCTCCCCGAAAGCCCCCTCAGCAGAGGAGGAGGGAGGGAGCATCACGGGCGCCTGGCAGGAGGTGGACGAGACCCCGTGGGGGACATGGAGGGGACTGTCCCTCCTGGAGGCTCCTGGCCAGGGCAGGGGTTACCGGCCTGGCCCCGGGGGCTGAGGGACGGGGCTGAGGGACTGCAGGCAGAGGAGGAGGAGGAGGGGGCGTGGGGGAGTCTCAGGTGTGTTTAAGCCCATCGGAGGCTGGTACAGGGGTTTAGGCTGGAGCCGATCCTGTGGGATTTCAAAGGCGCCGTTACAGAGCAGCAGACCTCCAGGCAGTGTGTGTGTTTAGCTCAGGGGTTTTTTGCCGGATTTTTTTTCGTGGTTCTAACTGAGCTCTCGGAGTGGGGCCGGAGCACCCGGCAGGCCTCTGGCTTTTCTCCCAAAACACCAGCGTGGCCGTTCGGTCCCGTGGCGCAGGGACCTCTTGCAGAGAGGTGGCCTGTGGCTCCAGGGCAGGGCCGTCGCTCCCCGAGGGCAGAGGAGGAGGGTCCAGAATTGTCGGACCTTCGGCGCATCGTGCTGCCGAGAGGGTGAGGCGGCGTCTCGCCGACTGCTCGGATATGGGGGTGAGTCTGGGGAAGGGTTTGGTGCAGGGGTTTGGTTTGGAAGCCTCACTTTCAGCGGGGGCCCCTCCGTTAACGTGCTTTTTTTGGCAGCAGGTTTCACCTGGGCACTTCGCTGTCCCTCGTCAGACCTGCGCCGGCTGACGCTGCGGCAGCGGATGGTGTCAACTCATGGTGGCAGGCTGGAGCTGGGGACTCGCTGCCTGCTCCCGTGCCGTACGCCCCGTGTGACGGATAACTTTGCACGCTCTCAGTTCTGAGAGAGGGTCGGGAGCGCTGGGGGTTCGTTCCGTGTTCCTCACTCTTCGCTGGGAGCGACTCAGCTGCAGCCTGGCAGAGACCGGCGGCTGCTGCTGCGCTGGGTCGGCTGAGCAGAGCCTCGGACGCGGCTCGTTAGTGCCTGTCTCCAAACGAGCCCGGTGTGAGTGAGCCCCGGTGCTGCTGAGGGGGTTTAAAATTCTCTCAGAGGTGGCTGGAGCCCTTCTGCTCCCCATCCTGCTCGGAGCAGCCTGATGCCACAATATTTTCCTTCCTCCCCATGCACCTCAAGGAGCTCCTGGCTCTGTCGGCTCCAGCGTGGAGGCTTCGTTTGCTCCAAATGCGCGGATGGTGTTGGAGCCATGGTGAAGGGGACGGTGCGTCGTTGGCAGTCAGTAAAAAAGTGTTTTTATTTAAACGTTAACACCACAGGGCTCGGGAGATGCTTTCCCCTCAGCAGCGTATTGTTCTCTGCGAGGCGTGGGCCATGCAGCGCGCTGTTCCCAGCTGTGGGTCACCGTCCAAGCCATCGGGAAGTCCCTGCGTCTCCCGCCGCTTCCTCCCGCTGGAACAATCGGAGGTCTCTGTCGGAGAGAGCGGTGGATCAGAGCGGTTCCTGCCCGGTCCCCTCGTGTGCCACCTCTCCCTCCCCGGCTTCCTTTCCCTTCTCGCCTGGCACAGGGACGGGGAGAGGCAGGGAAGTCTGCGGGCCCTCCCGGGACGAGTTTTTCCTGCTCTTTGCTTTGCTGCAGCCCCTAATGTCAGGACACGATTCCTCGCTCCTGATTAAAGGTTTCCTCTGCCAAGCGAACCGAGCTGAGCTTGGTGGAAAGCTGCTGAAGGACGGCCGGGCTCTGGGGTCCCACCGTCGGGGGGGACGGGGAAGCTGTGGCTCTGCCGAGGGCTGTGGAATTCGGCCCCCAGGCATTAGAAACTTTTGTGTTCAGGGTTTTGTTAAAAATGCATTGTCAGTGACCGTGGGTTGTTAATAATTCACAGTGAATGTCTGAGTCCCGCGGGGCTGGAGGGTGTCTGTCTGTCTGCACGCAGAGATGCACCGGCTCTTTGAGCCGCTCCAAATCGAGGTGGCAGCTCGCTCTCTTAAAGCATGCTGATACGATTTTAAAAGCCTGGATGACCTCAAATCCTGCGATGGCTGTCTTTCAGGATAAATTATTTATGTCGCATCTTCAGTGCTGCCGAAGCCCTCGGTCCTCCGGAATGGGGCAGAAATGTCAGGCTGTGGAGGACGGGTTTCGGAAGGGTAACGAGGAGCCGAGGCTTTGGGTGGGAAGAGGTGGAAGATAAAGCCGCCCTGCGAGGCGGAGGCAGGAGGGAGGAGGGTGTTGGAGAGGTCCAGCCTTGGAAGTCCTCCCCAAACCGGTGCAGCCGCATTCTGCAGCCGACATCAGAGGGCTGGAAATTCCTCTTGATCTGCAGTTCAAAGCCGCTGCCTCCCTGAGGATGAAGCCCTTCATCTCCAGTTTGCAAATGCAGGCTCGCAGCGAGCGCTAGCTGTGAAATACAAATCTGCCACGGCGCCCAAATCCCCCTGAAAAGCGAGGAAATGCGCTGACGGCGTATGAAGGTCACTGCTGCCTGTCCCGCTAAAAAAGCAAACACCCCCCCTGCCCCGAGGGATGAGCAGAATCCAGGGCTGCTGCTGGAGGAGGCGTTTCGTTTCCCTTCCTGGCAAACGGGGACTTGAAAAACGTGGCGTGTCGTCCTGTCCCGGCCAGATCTGGCCAATTCCGGGCTTCACGGGAGAGGGGCACTGCCGGGTGTAGCGTTTGTGCTTTTTAACAGTGTTTTGACCCCAGGGTTGGCAGGGGAGGGCTGGTTTGAAGCGCTGCCAGACTGCCCCGAGTCGGTGCCGCCGTGGGGCGAGGGTGCAGCGGCGATGGGGGGTCCAGCGCGGGTGCTGAGCCGTGGCTCTGAAGGCACCTCTCTGCAGGGTCACCTTGGCTGCGGTGAACCCTCTCCTCCGCAGTGGCAGCTTTTCACACATTGTCTTCCTCCCGGTTTTCTCACAGCTTTCTTGTTTTTTTGTTTTTTGTTTGAAAAAGGAAAGCTAATGTGCAGAGCTGCCCCTCCTGGCTTAGCCGAAGACGAGCTCTCTTCTGCGCTTTGATCTCGCGGGTGTCTCTCTCTCTTGCTGCCCTGATTCAGGTCTTTGAAACCACTTTCCCTGCAAGCGCAGCGAGCTGCCGCCGCAGCATATGGAGCTCTCAAAGGCTCAGATCTGGCGTGGTGAAAGGATCCCTGGTAACGCAGAACAAAGGAGAAGAAGTGCAGAGGAGTCGGCTGTCGGAGCGGCGTTGTTTCAAAGGGCACGGTTTCCGTAAGGCATACGCCAGACGTTAAGGGCTGGTACGCAGTGCTGGGAGAACCCCCTTCTTTTTTTTCCTGGAGGATTTAGCTGGTGTCTCCCTAATCTTTATCAGCTGTGTCTGTCTTCATGAACATTAAAGATCCAGGCTGTCTTTTAAAGCCAGACACAGATCACTCCAGCGTTCCCACCCAGAGCTCTGGGCTTTTTTCCTGGTATGAAATAATCAGCAGCCGCCATGTGCTGAGTTCGGTTCCTCTTGATTTTGGTTTTTCAATGTGACCTTTGCTGTTAATCCACCACCTGAACGGGGCCGTGTGCTGAAACGAAGTGACCTGCTTCTGGGGAGTGCAGCTCCAGTTTATCCTCAAGCTGCTTTAGCTTAAACTCTTCTCTCCTCTCTCGCCCTTCTAGGTCAGAGCCTTTATCTGGGTGCAGGTTTCGGTGCAGCACCCGTTTGAAGGGCAGCTGAGATGCAGGGAGATAGTGACTCATGGGTTTGGGTTTCTCTGTAGGAAAGCCCCTCTCCTCCCCGGCCGTGCTCGCAGGAGGTGGTGCTGCGGTGGGACTGTCCCTGGCTGCCCCGCCTGACACAGGGCTTATGTGGGGGGCAGCAGGGCAGACGGGGGACCCGAGCAGCGCGCTTCCCTTGCAGGCATGGCCCTGACTTGTTTTCTGACAGCCAACAAACCCCCCTCCGTCCGTCTGTGTACGGCAAGGCGGTGTGTCCCCGTCACGGGAGTATCTGAAGGGGCTCCTGTGACCCCAAGTGCCATCGAGGTGCAGGGAAACGTCACCCCGTGAGTAACCAGCTGGAGCAGGAGTGTCACAGGGAGGTGGTGTGGGTGTTCCTGCTCCCGTGGGTCAGGAGTGGAGGTGACAGTCCGCAGCGCTGGCACTGCTCCCGTGCTGGCTCAAGCCTGTGACACATGAGAGCGAGTCAGGAGTCTCGTTACCTGGCACGTTTCTCAGCTGTATTTCTGCTAATTACCTCCAGCTGCTGCTGTTCAAACAAGGCCAGGATTCTCCTGCCAGTCCCCTCCTGCCGGTTGTGCCGCGATGCTGTCACGCCGTCCCCGCAACGTCACGCTCTGCCCCGGCAGCAGCTCGCGCCGTCCTGGCCCTGCGATCCCGCTGCGGGGTGGGAAGGAGCACGGGGGAAAAGCGCTCCTGTTGCAACACGTCCCGGCAGCGCCGGCAGGTCCCAGACGAGCGCGTTAGGAGCCGTCTCTGATCTTGCTTTGATGGGAGAGGTACAGGCCAAATGGGTTTACTGGGATTCGTTCCAGTCTGCAGCACGTCCCGGCGTGGTGGGACTGGCGGCCCAGGGGGCTGAAGGAGAAATTGCCGGAGGTTGGCTCCGTGCAAAGCCTCGAGCTCTGTCCCTGGCAGAGCAGCGCCGCACGGGTCAGGGGAAGGTGCATTTCCGAGAGGCAGGAGTGAGGTGGCTTCACTGGTGACAGGGACAAGGACCCACGGAGTCACGGCAGGTTCGAGCTTGTGCCGTTCCCCGGCTCCACAGAGGTGTGGCCAGTGCCACCAGAGAGCTTGAGATGTGAAGTGACTTGGAAAATGCCAGAAGATAGAGGGAGGAACGTCTTCCCAACAAGGGTGTCTGTTGCTGAGGAGTTTCTCACTTGGTGGAAGAGCTGCTTTTCATTACAAGCCAGTTTGTTTATTTATTTTCCTGAACCGCAGAGAGCTGGTGGTTTGCTCGAGGGCAGGGGAGCTGCTGGCATCGCAGCGATGCTGCTGGTCCTCTGCCGTGACAGGGAGCGGGAATGTCCAACACGTGAGGATGGACCTGGTCTGATCCCGGCTTCTGTGTCCCGTGGCATCGGTAAATTGTGGTTTATCTAGTAGGAGATGAGTCTCGGGGGGGATCTGGGTTTTAATACCTGATAGAAACCATCTCAAAGGTCGTGGGCACCTGGTTTCAGTGCCTGGGTCAGAAAGGAACTTTCACTGCCGTGGTGGACGTGTCTGCTTCTCTGGTCGCGTGCCCTGGAGGTCAGGGATCGGAAATCGGAAGCTTCAGGTGTGAAACCACCCTGCTCTTCCCCGGCGCTGGCGCTGCGGTCCCCTTCAGTGGTTACGGAACAGGTTTTCCTGGGGGAAAGACATCTGTGGCCCGGAGAGGGGCATTTATCCCCTGCCTCTCGGTCTGCCCCAAGCACCCGAAACTCCCGGGGTGGTGAGTGAGGCTTCCAGTCATCACATTCCTATTCCCTGAGCCGGTGCTGCCGGGTCGGCCCTACCTGCACGCTGCTGTCAGAGCCACGAGCTTGCCAGGGGCCCGTCCTGTGATCTCCTGGTGATTCAGGCTCCTCTTCCTGTCCCCGCTTCCTCCGTGCTCAGTCTCTGGCGCCGATCGGAGCTGCTGGGCTCTCCGGAGTCCCACGGCGAAGCGCTACGTGGGCTGGGAGCTGTTCTGGGTAAGCCACGGCGCGGGACGGGCTCGTTTCTGTGGTGAGATGGATTGAAATGTCATCAGAGCGGAGTTGGGAAAGCTCGCTTCGCTGCCGGCTTGGACAGTTCAAGGGAGGCTTTGGGGCGGTGGAAGTGGAGCGGGGCGTGGGGCGCAGGCAGCCTTCGCAGCGTTTGGAGGCCAGCGAGGTAGGATCTGAGCGGGGCTGGAAAATCTCCCTGAGCTGTCGGGGCTGCTGGGGATGGGAACGTCTCTTTTCGCACCAGCCATGGGACACCACCGCACTGCTCCGTCTGCCTTCTCCTGGTGGTCCGTCTGGCACATCCAGCGGTGTCCGCAGTGGCTGCTGGCAAGCCGGAGGCTTTGGGCTCCTGTCGCGCTTCCGCATGACCAGCCTCTGGCTGCGGATGCAGGAGCTGGATTGATGGCAGTCGTGTGAGAAGCGTCCTGCAGGCTCTGTGCTGGGGAGGGGGCTCTGGCGGTTTGGGGTGGGGGATCGTGCTCTGGGATCTGCTGCCCCAGGTTCCAGGCGGCCGTTTGGAGCCAGCGGGGAGAGAGAAGCCCCAGCCTCTGCCCCGCCAGGGGAGCTCCAGGCACAGGCACCAGCCCGGGGCCACGATTCCCTGGGGCTGGCTCGGGGCTGGCTGGCCAGCTCTCCCCTCCAGCCCCTGACCGTTCCTCCCTGCCCGCAGGCATGAGTGACCAGGCTTGTCCCCAGCACTGAGCAGCGGAGCCACCGGAGCCAGGCCAGGATGCCGATCCCTCCGCCCCCGCCGCCGCCGCCTGGCCCCCCGCCCCCTCCCACCTTCGCTCAGGTAGGGGTCTGCTCGCTGCTTGGGGGGTGGGGAGGTGGCCTGTGTCCTCGGGAGGCTACTTGCCGGGGCCTCTGTGTTGTCGCTGGATCTCCAGAGAGCTGCAGGTGACCCACGGCTGTGCCTCAGTTTCCCCTGCAGCAGAGCCTGTGTAGGGAAGGGGCCGCACGTGGTTTTCTGTGCGTTGGTGTCCTCTGCTCCCCGACGGCTCGGGGGGACAGCTGGGATCTTGCACGTGGCTGTAGCTGAGCCGTGCCTTGGGTCTGGGTTGGACGGGGTCTCAGCCTTGCCCTGCGGGATGGCGGCATAACCCCCCGGGGCAGCCCCGTTACCCCCTCTGAAGAGACCCCCGGAGAAGGCTGTTTGCTGGCCGGAGAAGCGGGAAGGTGGAGTGGGGCTGTGCCTGCTCCGTGGGTCGGGGTGACCCTGTGCACAGCCGAGCTCCTGCTGAGCTGCTTCTTGTCTCCAGGCAAACACAGAGCCACCGAAACTGAGCCGAGAGGAGCAGCGGGGCCGCGGGGCCCTCCTGCAGGACATCTGTAAAGGGACCAAGCTAAGGAAAGTGACACAAATCAATGACCGGAGTGCACCAATCCTCGAGAGTGAGTACCGTGGGTGTGTCCTGGGGGGTGCTCAGCCCCATGCTGGGTCCTGCTGTGCCCTTCGCGATGGCTCCTGGACTCTGGCTCATCTGATTGCCAGCAGCTCCTCATTGGCGGAGCTGCTAATACCAGGCTTAACCTCTGCCTCCTTTCAGAGCCCAAGGGCAGCGGCGGCAGCGGCTACGGCTGCAGCTCAGCTGCGATCCAGCCGAAGGGCGGCCTCTTCCAGGGCGGCGTGCCCAAGCTCAGACCCGTGGGAGCAAAGGACGGCGCAGGTAACGTTCCTCTGATTGCGGTTTGCGCGGGGGTTCCCTGGGAAGATCCCCGAGCAGGAGGGGGTTGAGGATCGTGCCGTGCTTGCCTGGAGATTTCAGCTGGTTGGAGGCAGGGACCCCAAATCAACGCCCCGCGCGTGGCCGCGGCCGAGCTGTGCTCTCTCCAGGCCAGTGTCCCACGACACAAACCTCCTCGGAGGGCCTGGGAGTCGTGTGTGTTGCTGAACGTTTCTCTCTGCTATTTTTTGTGGCAACCTGCCTTCCTGCAAGACAGAGAGCGAATAGCAGTGGTGAGAGAGGAGCCGTGTGTGGCTGAGCGCCGTGCCAGCTCCCTGCCGGTGCCAGACAGCGTTCCCCGCGGTCTGGCCCCGCTTGGCCGAGCGGGCAGGCTGCCCCGCGCTCTGCGCAGTCTCGGGGACGATGCACCGCACGTCGCTCTCGCTGACTCCTGGCCCTCGCAGTGCCTGGCCGCTGACTCTGCTTTCCTTCCCCGCAGACAGCTCCGCTAAGCAAACCCTGCAAGTCCCCGGCTCCAGAGCAGCCGCCCCCAGGCCCCCGGTGCCGGCCAGCAGCAGCCGACCTCAGGATGACGCCGACAGCAGCCGTGCCTCTCCCCCGGAGCTGCCGCGCACGCAGAGGCCCTCGCTGCCGGACCTCTCCCGGCCCAACACGCCCAGCGGCACCGGCATGAAGCACAGCTCCTCCGCCCCACCACCGCCCCCACCGGGCCGCCGCACCACCGCGCCTCCCGCCCCCCCTCCGGCGCACGGCCCCAAGGTCTCTTCCTACAACCGGGAGAAGCCCCTGCCGCCCACCCCGGGACAGCGACTGCCCGCAAGCAGGGACGGACCCCCCGCCCCGCCGCCCATCAAGCCCCCTCCCACCCCAGTCAGTATCCGGACGGGGTCGGGGGCTCAGGGCCAGTCTCTCGCCCCCCCGCCGCCCCCTTATCGGCAACCCCCCGGTGTCCCCAACGGCCCTTCCAGCCCCATCAACGAGTCCGCCCCGGAGCTGCCGCAGAGACACAATTCCTTGCACAGGAAGACGCCGGGCCCTTTGCGGGGTCTTGCGCCGCCACCACCCGCTTCAGCCTCCCCGTCTCTCCAGAGCAGTCGCCCCCCTCCGCCGGCCAGAGACCCCCCCAGCCGGGGAGCAGGTAAGAGCCGTTTGCTCTGCTGGGCCCAGCGCCTTTGTGCCTGGAGTGGCCGTGGAGGGTCAGGATGCGGCCGCCTGCCCGCGGGGTGTTTGGGGGCTGGTGGGAGATGCCGGGGGGAGAGTCGGCGCTGCGGCGCAGGGAGGCTGCTCCGGGACGTGGCAGTCGGTGTAGGGATTGAGCCAAGGGCAGTGGCTGGACTGTCACCTTCAATGCGTGTCCCCGGTCCTGTCCTCTGTGTATTCCGCTCCTTTCACGCCTGGTGGTGGCGGTGGGTTGCAGGCGGGCAGCTCCTGCCCCTGGGGGTGGTGTGTCCTCCTGAGGATGGGAGGTGAGAACATGGTGGAGGCAGAGCTGCGCACGCTGCAGCCGCTCCCCTGAGCTTCCTTGGTGTCACCGGGATGGTGACAAAAAGCTGCAGCAGAGCAGGGAGAAGCCTTTCCCTCGATGGTGCAGCGGGATACTCTCGCTGAGCCCTCAGGACCCATCCTGCCCCTCTCAGGGCTGGTTTTGGTGCTGAGCACAGCTGGTGGTGACGGCTCTGTCACCGCTGGCGCGGGGGGCTCGGGGTTTTCGTGTCGGGCCCCCTCTGAAGGGGTGGCTTGGTGAAACCCGCCCCCTGTTCCCCCCATGCACACCGAGCCGGGGGCGAGCGTGTCCCCACTGCCGGGATTTGGCGCTGGCTTCCCCCCGGTGCCCCCCCTCCGTGCGCTCCTGGGCTGCACGTCCAGACCGCAGCTCCCGCCTGGTCCCCTGCCAAGCCGCTCTGTCCTTCCGGCCGCGCCAGAATCCCTCCTTTGAGCTACAGCCGGGGATCTGCTCCGTTAGGCTGGGTGTAATTAGCCTAACGAGGAGCATGAACTGCCACTGCGGCCGTGGGAGGCTGGGTGGGAGTGAGAGGTGGGTCGGAGGGGCCGTGGGTCCCGTTGCCACCTCGGTGGCACTGCAGATGTGGGTTCCCAGCCCCGGCAGAAGCATCTTGCGTCCGTGTGGAGCCACTTCCCTCAAACCCTCGTGTGTGCGGGCTCGTAGCTGCTCCTCGGATCCCCTCCTGTGCAGGGGGTGACCTGGGTCCAGCCGCGGGGGCCGGAGCAGCCCCCCAGGGGTGGGCAGTGAGCCGGGGGGAGCGGGCTGGCCGGTCCGCTCTGCCGCGGCTGCCGAGGAGGAATGCAGATGTCGGGAGCGAGAGGAAATCTCTGCTGGGCGTGCGTAGGAGCATCCCTGGGCCGGCTGCGCTGGCTGCTGGCCTGGAAAGCTGCCTCGGAGGATGTCCTTGGCGCTGCTGCTGGAGGGAGGGTTTGCCCGGGGGACGCTGCGCCTTGGCAGGCTGCGGTGGGCCGCGCCGGTGCTGACCCAGCTCTCCTTCCAGCCCCGCCGCCCCCGCCGCCGATGCTGCGAAATGGGGGGCGGGATGCCCCCCCACCCCCGCCACCCTACAGACTGCACGGCTCCACCGAGCCCCCCAGCCGAGGGAAACCGCCGCCGCCGCCCACGAGGACGCCGGCTGGGCCACCGCCGCCGCCTCCTCCGGTGCGGAACGGGCACCGGGACTCCATTGCCACCGTCAGAGCGTTCCTGGGTGAGTGGGACCCTGGCGCGGACCCCTCCTCGCAGCGGCTGCTGCTCTCCTGGGGGGGCTGGAGCTGTGGGAGCCCCGGTGTGGAGCCGAGCCCTTCGGCTTCAGCCACCCTCCCTGACCTGCCTGGCTTTTCCTTCTTCTCTGCAGATGACTTTGAATCCAAATACTCCTTCCATCCCGTCGAAGACTTCCCAGCCCCAGAAGAATATAAATACTTCCAGAGAATCTACCCCAGCAAAACAAACAGAGGTAAGGGAGGAGGAGGAGGAGTCCTGCTGTCCCGTGGGGCCTGGCTCCCCTCCTACGCTCTCGAGGGTGACAGGAGGTGACAGCAGCTGCCCGCTGTCCTGTTTGTCCCCGCTCAGGGTGGAGCGTGCAGGGGCTGGCCTGAGCCGCCCCAGGCTCTGCATCCTCATCCTCCTCTGTGCAGCGGCGTTGCCCCGGGGCCTGTGCATGCTCCCTGGGGTGCTGAGCCCCGAAGGCAGCCCGCTGCGCTTGGGGGGGGCCCGAGGAGGCTGTGGGGGTGTCACATCCTGCCTGTCCCTGTTCCGCCAGCTGAGCCTGTGCAGAGGAACGCCGCAGGGCTTGTTCCTGCTGCGCCGAGGGCCTCCGGCGCTGGAGCAGTTATTGCAGAAGGACCCTGGCAGCCGGCCCCGCGGCTGCAGCCGGTGCTGGGCAGGGGCTGGGGGGACAGAGACCCCCCTGCACATCCCGGCATGGGTTCTGAGCGGCGGCACTGGGACCCGGCGCTGCCGGCGTGGCGCAAAGTGCCCTTGCTGCGCCGCTGCTGCGCGTCAGCCCTGCGGATCCCGGAGGAGACTCCGGGGAGAATGGGATGCTCGTTTATTTTTAGAGCCATGAATGTTTAATGTGGGTTTGAAAAGCCCTGAGCTTTCCGTGCGTGCTGCAGCGGCTGCTCCGAGCCGCAAATCCCAGGCTCCAGATCTCTGCGGGGAGCTGGGGGGGGAGGCAGCTGGCGCGGAGGTGTGGAGGAGGGAAAGCAGACGTGCGGATCCCGCTCTGCAGAGCACCGGGGCGGCGATCCTCTGAGTCGGTGCTGGCGGCTGGGGGGCAGCCGCTCCGGTGTGTGCCCCCCAGCAGAGGTGGGGTGCGCTGTGCCGACCGTCTCCGTACGGGTTCTGGTTTCAATGGGCTTTTCTTGTCTTGCAGCTACACGCGGGGCCCCCCCTCTGCCCCCCATCCCCAGGTGAAAGCAGGCTGCGCAAACGGATTGTTCCTGAGCAGAGAGACGGACCTCCCCCTTCCTCAGCCGGACCCTCCCCGCCTCCCTGCCCCCGGGATCCTGCATGAGATCTCCCAGCATCTTTGATTTTTCCCAGCTGCGCCAGGACCAGCCGATACCCCCAGCTCCCCTCTCTCCGCCAGCCCCCCCCTCGTCTGTGCATCTCCCTGGGGACCCGGGGACATTGCTGGCAGCCCGCTCGGGTCCTTCCCTCCTCGCTCATCGCAGATCCCGCGTCAGGCTGGGACCCTGGGTCTGGCTGCAGCCCTGGAGCCGGGCAGGAGGACGTGGGGCGGCCGGTGAGCCGTGCGCGGTCGCTGCTGGGACCAGAGGGGGCTCAGAGCCCGGATTCCTCAGGGCTGGGGCACAGCGAGGGCTCGGAGAGGAGCTGGGGGGGGTCAGGACACGGACGCGCTGCGTGAGCACCGGCGGAGCCTCGTCCCCCCGCGCGGCTGATTGCTTTTTTGCACAGGAGCCGGTGGAGGAGCAGGGGGTGAATGGGACCAGCCGGGGAGACCCCAAAGGGGCTGGGGGACTGCGAGGGAACCCCCTCTCCATGGGACGTCCCTGATGATGCCACCCGGGCGTGTCGCACCCCCAAACTGCCCCAGCCGCTGGGTTTTGCTGGGGCGGGGAGGCGCCCGGCGCTGCCAGCCCGGCTTTTAACGCTAAATTACCAAACTAGAGCATTTTAACGGGAAAACACTAATGGCCGGGGAGGAAACCGGGGGTGCCGTTACCAGGGGGGGTTCGTTGGTTCTGTTTCTTACCTGGTGGGGGGACACATGTGTGGGGAGGGACTCGGGGCTGCGGCCCCCGTGCCGGGAGGGCTCCGGCCGATGCCTTACACGCGCCCTGTCCCCGCGCTGGTTCCTCTGTTTCCTCGCAGGACCGGGTGGGCTGGGCATTAACCGTAGTTACTGATCTCTTTCGTACTCGAGGAGGAGGGTGGGCTCGCCGCGGGTGTGCGGAACCCTCCCCTCTCACTGTTCCGGGGTTTGTGTTGGTTTTGGGGTTTTTTCTACGACGATGGAAGCTTTCCCTTTTTAGGCTGGAGCGAGGCAGCGCCGGGGTCAGGGCGGCTCCAGGGGGGTTTCGGTGCAGGACGAGCCCCCAGCGCTGCCCTTTGGTTTCAGGGAAGCTTGGAAAAGGTTCTCCCCCAGCACTGGCTGCCCCTCCCCAGGGGAGCGAGGGGCTGTTTTCAGAGAGAACAGGATAAAAACCCGGGAGCTTGAGATTCCATTTAAATAAAAGTAATAAAGATACGCCTCTGTCCCGGGACCTGTCTGGGGGCGGCTGGGGCAGGGACCCCTCCCTGCTTTGGGGGGTGATGGCCCCAAGGGCTGGGGGCCGGGTGCTCTGCCTGCAC